>VALG01016337.1:0-18456 GCA_009835305.1 Ipomoea purpurea | reverse complement strand
GGGGAGAGGAGAAAACCTGTGGTCGCATGAACCGCCGCACCGGACCGCCGGAAGTCCACCGCCGTGCATAGAGGCGTAGTCCGATAGCGAAGCGCCATGAAGCATAGTCCGGGAGCGTAGCGTGGTGATTACCGGAAAACAAGTGTATGAGATGTTGGAGAAAGAGTTTGTAATCTGTAATACATTTGAGATAAACAATAATACAAAATACAACAGGCACACTACAGCTTTTAACGTCGGCTAAATAGAGATTTTAACGTCGACTAAGTTCCCAAGTTGTTCTGGGCAACGTTGTATATATTATCTATAACGTCGGCTATATAAATAGCCGACGTTATATATATATTTTTAATTTAATTAATAAATACCTACAACGTCGGCTAATAATAATTAGCCGACGTTGTAGGTATTTTTTTTTTTTAAAAAACACTACAACGTCGGTTAATAGCAATTAGCCGACGTTGTAAGTATTTTTTTTAAATACTATACAACGTCGGCTAATACCAATTAGCCGACATTGTAAACTGTATTTATTTTTTAAAAAAAATATATTCAACGTCGGCTAATACTTATTAGCCGACGTTGTATGTTTTTTTTTTTTTAATATATAGTTTATTTGTCCATCCATTTATACCCAAAAACCTGCTCAAATTACTCACAACCACAACCACAACCTGCTCAATTTCTCACAACCACAACCACAACAAAATATGTAGAATTTAATATTTATAATGAAACAAGTAATAAAATTAATAAATCTCACATTTGATACTAATTAATAATACAAGTTAACATTATCAAAACATAATATCAATTTGTTCAATTTACATACTTAACCATACATCAACAAAGAAGTCGGCCCTTACGTCTCTTACTGGATCAATTTCTTGTTGAGTGTAGCTCGATCCACCAACTCTCTCAACAATCTACAAAGTTGATAATTATTAAATAATTAGTAAGCTAGCATTTTTAAAATTAGAAAGAGAAAAGTATTATATTAAATTACATGCCTTATCCATTCCCGCACATGCTTCTTTGGAAAGAACTTCAAGCATGTATTTCATCACATAATATCCACATGTCGTACTTCCAACTTGTTGAGCACACAACATTTGAATTAAATTACATTTAAAATTTTATTTAATAAAAAACAATAAAATATATGTAGTTTTACAAATGTATAAAATACTTACCAAAACCATAGTCCATTTTGGTGAACGAGTTGATCCATTGCTTCTCAACAACTTTGCTGAATTGACACACCTAAAATTATAATAGATTAGTATACATAAATACTTTATGACATTATGCATACTTTATTAATAATACATATTAATACTTATTTAAGTTCACATACTTTTCAATAATATCTTTGATGTCATCACGTGGCTAGCCTCCAATTGAATCAAATCAAACCAATAGATTTCATTAAGTGAGGACAAATTGCCATCAACATCCAATGGTCACTACAAATCAATAATGTATTAGTTGTAAGTAAATATAATATATAATTAAAGTGTATTATATATAAGTTATTTTATTTGAAACAATTAAAACTTACTTTTAAAAAAAATTATGGCGCTAGATAGAATTGTTTTTTGGCCCATATTGCATGGGTGACGTTGATATACCATGTCCGTTCATCTATAGAATTTTGAAATTGGTTGAATGAAATGTGGATCTAAGAAGCCATATGGTTGGTCTTTGATGCCAAATCAAATTTGTCATAAAGACCCCTATTTCAAAAATACAATCAATCATATATATTTAGTAATATAATAGATGAAATGAAAAATATTATATAAACAAATATAAGTAAAGAACTTAATTATTACCTTATAAAGAACTGCAATATGGAAACATCTAACGTCTCCATCTTTAAGAAACACATAATCTCCAACGAGTCAAGTTGTAAGGGATAGTCAACATCACCTACAAAATACCACGCATCCATCTTTATCACAACATTTTCATCAAAGTTTGCGAACAATTTTATATACCTTTAGACATCGGGATTCAAAGAAGTCGGATCAGCTATAGTCAGATCAACAGAGGTCGTTGATACCAGAATCATAAGTCATTTGTAACCTGTTCAATATAAGTAACAATTTACTATTTTTAAAAAGTAAATTAAAACACTATTTAAAATCAATTTTTTTTTAAAATCATACCTCATCAGCTTCGGTATACACTCAACCCAACTTCTTTGGCCAAATAATAAAGTTGTGCAATGCATCCCTTTAACAGTTTGATCCTCATCGGTAGGGGATGGTACCTTTGCCAGCTTGACACGAGATTTTTCAGTCACGGTGACCTTCACTTGATCACATATATTTGTTCCCGTGAACCTTTTCCGGCCTTGTAAAATTGGTCCCACGTGCAACTTTTAGTCTAATGAGATTCTTCCAAATACAATTCACATTCATGCTCCTAACTGGCATGAATTAATATAAAGAAATAGCTAAATGTTTTAATAACATAATAAGATTAGTTATTAAATGGATTACTTACGGTCAGAGTAAATCAACCAAAAGGAGGTTCTGGAGGCTTGGCTTTTTCACTATGACCATTGTTGGTTGGACAGCTACACGCATGGTCTTTTCTCTGCCTTGATGTTTACAGGTTGAGCCGCTGGAGTCCTCATACTTTACTATTTCATTCCTCTCTTCGAATGGTTGTTGGCAAGGATGTTTCTATTCTCTCGGGCAACTGCTAACGCCTCAACAACTGCTGTCTTAATCATATCTTTCACTTCTGGTGTAGACTGACTTTGACGACGTTATGCGGACAAAGTAGCTTTTTAAAGCCATTGTGCTCTACCCACGGCTCTAACACGGTCTGCAATGCTCATCTGTACCTATGGCACTAGACAATATATTTGTCTACCGGACTCAAACAAACTCTCTTGAGAAGCTTGCAATGATAGCAAATCCTAACATATAAAAACAATATTTAATAATGATTACTAGCTATCTTAATAATGTAGAAAAATTTAACATTTTACTTACAATATTTTCCCACGACCATTCTAGTCGCATCGTTGTTGATATTTCCTGATTTGTTCATTCTTGCCCTCTTCCACTTTTTCATGTCTAGCTGGCGGAGATGGAGGAACAACTACTGACGATGTATCTGAACTTGCAGCTTCTTCTTGTTCTTTCATCTTCTCATCCATCATAATCTTCTCCAATCTCTATAGCCTCCTCGGGGCTAAATGATGTGGATGAACATTCTTATTCTGTATTTCTTGATGTTTCTTTATTGCTACACAAAAAGAAAATATTAAAGTAATGATATATTTTTAATATATTTTGAGTTAATAAATAATTGATAGAAAAAATTATAATTATATACCTAAACTCTGCAGTTTTACGAGTTCACGTACGTTTTTCATATTTTGGATCAACGATGTGTATTTTTCACATGGAGTATTGTTTATTGGGTCTTCATTATTGAATATGTAGTCTCTTTCAATCTACTTTTAAATCTCTCCACCGTTCACCCGGCATATTTCATCATGCATCTTCAGATCCACATCAGTGGGAATATCATAAACGCTCTGCAAAGAAGAATATTTATTAGAAACAACTTAAAATACAATTAATTCAATAGTTTTATAATAAGTTGCATACCACGATATCATCCCACCACCAATGCTTTACTCTTTTTCTGGGACCACTTTCCAATTTTTATATGTGATTGGAACTTTGCTCCGTGCAATCAGTGCAAAATAACTTTTGAATTGGGCGTCCCTGCCCCAACAGCTTCGTGTTACTATCCAAATTGAACTACCAATTTCGTGTTTGTGTCACCAAGCCCATAAATTTAATTTTGTCATAACGGTGGCACCCCTCTTTCTTAGCTTTGGTATCAGTACCTTTAGCTTGGATGATATTATCAACAGGGGGTCATTTGATGAATCCATATGCCTGTTTAGCAAAGAAATTATTAGTGAATTGACAAAGAATAATATACATAAATATATTGTAAATATTTAGGATATAGTAAACACAAGGAAGGAAGTTGAAGGCATTTAAAATTAAAATTCAATTCTCTCAAGGCCCTTCATGATGGATCATCCTTGTGATACGTGAAACTCAATCTATCTCATTATTATATAACTTGGTATAAAATTTGAAGGAAAATGGCTGGTATTTTCCTCATCTCATAAACTAACATTCTTCATCCCTCACCATAATTTGTCTCTTTCCATGACGAACAACAGATTCCATTTTTTATCATAGGATCAGTAAATAAAATACTTGTTTTGCCTTGAGATGTCATTATTGATTGCTATTTTTTTGTTGACCTTCCCTGTTCAAATCGGAACAAAAAGTGTTAAAACCCCTAACTCTCAGGCTTTAACACCGTGTTTTTTTACTATCTACCCATTTTACATCGGGAACCATCGGCACTCCCCCTGACTGAACATAATCAACTCTCATATTTCTTCAATCCACACCATAATAATTGACACTCTGCAATGGACCAGATTTTTATCTTTCGAACTACTGAAGTGGCCCTGAATTTTGCCCAACCCAAATAGGAACTCATTGTTTTTGCATAGTGCTATTTTTCATCTTGTTTTTTTTTTTTTTTTTTTTTTTTTTTTTTTTTTTTTTTTTTTGATATAAAAAGAAAATCCATTTATATCATTCCAGTATAACATATGACTTGCATACAGGACCATGGAGCTAAACCATCGTACCTGTTTCAGAATAGTTTAGTTGCATCAGACTTTATTCTTAAAACCAATAATAAAAGTATGATTATGTTCGCTTCACAATCCACATGTCTGTCTTTCTTGATTTTGCTCTTTAAATCAATGCCTTGTGCTCATCATAAATATGGCTCGACTTCACTTGTATTATGCAAGATGTACAAATGTGCTTCTCAATATCTTCAGGAGGCATACGGCTTACTTTGCGTCCTCGAGTACCTTTCCCAGCACTTCTTCCTTCATGTCGATACTTAGAAAGACCAATAGCTTCTACCCCGCCAAAATATTCAGTACAAGATTCAATTACCTCCTCAACAATATAGCTTTCAACAATAGATGCTTCTGGTCGATATCGATTCTCACATAACCTTTTAAGAACTTTCATGTACCGTTCAAATGGGTACATCCACCTCAAATAAGCATAGGACGCCACTGTTTGGATCTCTCGCACCAGATGTACAACCAAATGAAACCGTGACATCAAAAAAAAATGACGGTGGAAAATACATCTCCAACTGACACAATGTAACAATAATGCCATTTTGCAATTCATCTAGTTTGGGTTGGATCAATCACTTTTCCAACAGATAGCATTGAAAAAGAAACAAAACCTTATAATAGTATATCTCAACTTTTTGGGCAATATACCTCTAACAGCACTGGCAATAGTTGCTGCATTTAAGGGCATGGAACAATCATGAGATTTCCCAATCCCACCAATTTTTAAATCTTGCATATTCACAAGTGTTCTAATATTTGATGAGTTACCATTGTGGTACCTTGACTCCACGTAACACTCACAAAAACTTATTTTCTCCTTTCTTGATAATGTATGAGTGCTGGAGGCAAATATGTCTTCTTATCCCCTTGGCATGGAGCTAATGTTGCTCTTATGTTCATTTCAATCAAGTCTAATCTAGCATTGAGTCCATCTTTAGTCTTACCTTTTATATCTAAATGAGTTCCAACAAGACTATCACACACATTTTTTTCTCCACATGCATGACATCAATACTATGTCTCACATCTAATGTCTTCCAATATGGTAAGATAAAAAATATGGATTTCTTTTTCCATGGACTCTTTTCATTTGGAGGTACCTCAACATTGCTCTTGACCTCTTACCTCTTTGAGATTTAAGCTTTTGAGTTTTACAAAAGTAACATTTATACCTTTTACACGTTTCATAAACTTCAATCCCAGTCATTGGGTTGTGGAGCATCCTGTATATCTTGTTGCCCATTGAAAGCCTTTTTTAATCTCCTGTAAGGGTGAGCTCTATCAAGAAACCTCCGGTGACCCAAGTAGTAGACTGTCTTTCTGCCATGGAAAAGTTGTGTATAAAATGTATTATCTTCACATATAGGGCATGCCTTATGTCTTTGACACTATACCCAACCCAGGTTTCCATAAGCTGGAAAGTCATTGATTGTGCAAAAAAAGCATAGCATGCAACTTAAAATTCTTTCCGGTAGGCATCAAACACTAACACACTTCATCCCATAATTTTTTTCAAGTCATCAATCAAAGGTGCCAAAAAAAATCTATATCATTACCAGGTTGTTTTGGGCCAGAAATCATCAAGGACAGTAATATATATTTGCGTTTCATACACAACCAAGGAGGTAGATTATAAATCACTAACATAACTGGCCACGAGCTATGCTTGCTACTTAGGTTCCCGTGAGGGTTTATACCATCAGTACAAAGGCCAAGTCTAAGATTTCTCGACTCATTGCCAAATTCAGGAAAAACATTATCAAAGGTTTTCATTGAGTAGAATCAGCTGGGTGTCGAAGCTTGCCATCAGAAATTTTTTGATCTGCATGCCATGTTAAGTTTTTGCGTCGCTTAAATCTTGGAAGAATTGGGAGATACCACATAACTTTAGCTGGTGGCCCTTTAACTTGCTTACCAACAACATGCTCTCTTATTTTGTACCGAGATGCCCCACAGATTGGACATGCATTCAATTCTTTGTAATCATTCCTAAACAATATGCAATCGTTAGGACAAACATGTATCTTTTATAATACTCCATACCCATGGGACACATAATCTTCTTTGCATCATATGTACTCTTCGGGAGTACATTATCTTCTGGAAGCATATCGTTTATTAAATCAAGTAAAGCAGTAAAGCTCTTGTCGCTCGCTCCATCCATTCCCAGCTTCTAAGTTTAATCATTTCAAAACAGCAGATAAGCGAGTATATTTACTACACCCGGGCCATAAAGGCTGTTTTGAATCATTTAATAATTCATCCAACACATTTGATCGATTTGTGAACTCTTCTACAACATCACGAAACATTTCGTCCAACCTATCTTCAGACTCATCTTTCATTTGCTTCGTTGTCAACATACATGTTAGATGTACTAGTCTCTCTTCCTCCTTCACCGTGCCATATCCATTTTGTATAATTTAGATTAATTCATCACAAATTAGATGATCATATATGTCATTGGCACTTAATGGTTTTAGATTACAACACTTCTTACAAGGACACCAAAACGTTGCATCATTATTTGGAAGATGACGTTTTGCAAACTCTATAAATTCTCTAATTCCGGCTTCATATTCCGTACTCAACCAAGAAGCTTTCTCAAACTTTTATCCATCACAAGTCAATCTAGGATATATTAATACCATTTAAATTTTAGTTAACATTTGATTCAACTCTATCTAAAATAATTGTTGTGGTGAAAATAGACTATTAATTACAAATATATACAAATAAACCTTAAAATGCAATTAAATTGACTAAAATTTGAAATTAATCAATAATAATTACAAATATATACAAATAAACCCTAAAATGCAAATAAATTGACTAAAATTCGAAATTAATCAATAATAATTACAAATATACACAAATAAACCCTAAAAGGCAAATAAAATTGACTAAAATTCGAAATTAATCAATAAAAATTATAAATATATACAAATAAACCATAAAATGCAATTAAATTGACTAAAATTTGAAATTAATCAATAAAAACTATAAATATATAAAAATAAACCTAAATGCAAATAAATTGACTAAATTCGAAATTAATCAAATAATAATCAAAAATTACAAATATATACAAATAAATCCTAAAATAAATAAATTGACTAAAATTCGAAAATTAATAATAATAATTACTAATATACACAAATAAACCTAAAAAGGCAAATAAATTGATTAAAATTCGAAACTAATCAATAAAAATTTTAAAATATATACAAATAAACACTAAAATGCAATTAAATTGACTAAAATTCGAAATTAATCAATAATAATTACAAATATATACAATAAAACCTAAAATTCAATTAAATTGACTAAAATTCTAAATTAATCAATAATATTACAAATATACACAAATAAACCCTAAAATGCAAATAAATTGACTAAAATTCGAATTAATCAATAATTACAAATATACACAAATAAACCCTAAAAGGCAAATAATTGACAAAAATTCGAAATTAATCAATAAAAATTACAAATATATACAAATAAACCCTAAAAATGCAATTAAAATGACTAAATTCAAAATTAATCAATAAAAACTATAAATATATACAAATAAACCCTAAAATGCAAATGAATTGACTAAAATTTGAAATTAATCAATAATAATTACAAATATACACAAATAAACCCTAAAAGGCAAATAAATTGACTACAATTCGAAATTAATCAAAAAAAATTACAAATATATACAAATAAACCCTAAAATGCAATTAAATTGACTAAAATTCAAAAATTAATCAATAATAATTACTAATATACATAAATAAACCCTAAAAGGCAAATAAATTGATTAAAATTCGAAACTAATCAATAAAAATTAAAAATATATACAAATAAACCCTAAAATGTAAAATAAATTGACTAAAATTCTAAATTAATCATAATAATTACAAATATACACAAATAAACCCTAAAATGAAAATAAATTGACTAAAATTCAAAATTAATCAATAAAAATTACAAATATACACAAATAAATCCTAAAATGGAAATAAATTGACTAAAATTCAAAATTAATCAATAAAAATTACAAATACATACAAACAACCCTAAATTGCAAATAAATTTAATAAAATTCGAAATTAATTAATAATAATAATTTAAAAAAAAACGCACCGGCGTAGCAGCGGCGCGACCCGACGGCGTAGCGGCAGCGGTGGAGGCGCGACGCGATGCAGCGGCGGGAGGAGGCGGTGCATCGGCGGGGAGGAGGGGGCGAAGCGGTGGCGTCGGCCGCTTGAAGTTGCAGCGGCGGGGAGGAGGACGACGACGATGGCGACTCTTCGAAGTTGCAGCGGCGAAGGACGACGACGACGACGGCCGCTTGAAGTTTGCTCGGGGACGACGACGGCGGAAATTTGGAGACGGTTGCGACCGGTGGCGTCGACGGTGAAGATGGATGAGTACGTGCGTAATTTGGGGATTTTATAAACTTTTTAACGTCGGCTAAATGCACTTAGCCGACGTTAAAAAGAAAACAAATTTTAAAAAAATTTAATATAATACGACGTCGTAGGTCGTTTATTTCTTTTATATTTTTTTTGTTTATGTATAACGTCGACTATTACTAAATAGCCGACGTTAAAAATTTAATTTTAAAAAAAAAAAATTTAACGTCGGCTATTTATATAGCCGACGTTAAAGCCCGACGTTGTATGTTTAATTCTGTAGTAGTGAGGGAACAAAAATTGGATCATTTGATATCTTCAGGCGTGTAATCACTTTCCTATAAGCTTTAAATCTCCCTCTATAAAAGCAACAAGTTCAAGATTTAATCTTATAGGATACAAGAATAGGAATGAAATTCTAAAGTTACTTTTTTTTGAGAATTTCCTAAAGAACTGTAAGATTGTGAAAATCTTAGTTTAATGCAAGTTTTTTGCAGGTATGTCTTTCAGATGTATCTCCAATATTATAGATGCAAATAAATTAGTTGGAGAAGTTTACATCAGAAGTTAATTTTTAAATTTAAAACTTAACTTCCAAAAGATAAAATCTTATCTAAAATACATAGGAAAGATAATTACATATAAAATATATGTAACTGATGGGGATATGGGACCCGGGGGTCCATTTTATTGGCATAGTATTTGACCCAAGGGGGGGGGGGGGTGTGATGAGGAGATTGGCCAAGTCCTATTGGGCTAAGAAGACAAGGGGCGTGGGGCCTAAAAGAAGAGAGAATACGTTTCTGGGCAAGAACCGCCGGCGGCCGGCAACCGACGGACCCCCGGCGGCAAGGCGTGGCCGGCGGGGGCGGTGCGCCGCAGTCATGCTGGCAGCGCCCACCGGCGCGGCCAGGGAAGGGGGCAGATAGGTGGCACTGCTGGCACTGGAGTAAAATGGCATGGACGCTGTCAGCAGGGTTCGAACCCACACCCTCCAACACAGTAGGGCAGCCTCCATCACCGGCCGTTGGCCGGCCGGCGCCGGGTCCCGCCGGCACCTCAGGCCGAGGCGCGGCCAGCGGGGGCAGTGCGCCCCCCAGATTGTCAACGGCACCCCCCCTTCCCGCGGGGGGTGCTAGGCGGGTGCGCCGAGCATGGGTGGACCGAGTGGTATGCGCGGGAGTTTTGGAAGTATGCAAACATGCCCGCTTGCGTAGCGATAAATGGGGAAGTGGGGATGATTGCCATGGGACACGTGGACGCTAGAGGAGGGAGGGGGGCTTGCTATAAATAGGGGCCCTGGATCTCTGGCTAAGGGCAACTCAGACACGATAGACATCCTGGTCTAGTGTCTTGATCTCATACTCTCAACCCAGCCACCTGGGTTTCGATTCCTACCAGTAGCCATAGTTAGCTATTAGCCCCCTCGTGGGCCTTGTTCTTTGTATTTGGTCGCCATCTTGGGCCTGTACCTCGGGCTTTCTATACATATCGTGTTGGGCCTAGCGCCCTACCCCCTGTCTGTACTCCTGTACCCGGTTTATGGTGACCCGGTCCCAATAAAACCATCATTGGCACCGTCTGTGGGGCCCCGATACGATTAGCCGTGTTTGTAGTCTCTACCATCCTAGCAGGTTCCGAGGTCATGCCCAAACGGTTGATTCGCAAGAGAAGCTACCCATAAGCTAACACACTTAGCACATCGAGACGCTACTCTGGTGAGTACACTTGAACACTTGGTTAGGTAAAGATTGTGTTTATTTTCCCGAACTATGTGCCCATAGTTGCTCCTATGTGCTCTGCATGCTTGGCCACGGCACCTCAACTATATGCTCATATGTGCTCTACATGCTTTGGCCGCGACCACCTCAACTATATGCTCATATGTGCTCTGCATGCTTGGCCCGCGACCACCTCAACTATGTGCTTCTATGTGCTCTGCATGCTTGGCCACGACCACCAAACTATGTTCTCCTATGTGCTCCTGTGTGCTATGCATGTTGGCCCTACGGTCATTCGGATGATCGAGTACCGGACTCGCATGACGAGGTAGGCACTCCGTGTGCGTTTGGCGGATGGGGCATGTGGGTTATCGCAACCCACATGCGCGGACTTGCCCCCCGGCAAGCCGCATGTATTTGGCGGATGGGGCATGTGTTATCGCAACCCACATGCGCGGACTTGCCCGGGCAAGCCGCAGTATTTGGCGGATGGGGCATGTGGGTTATCGCAAACCCACATGCGCGGCTTGCCCCGCAAGCCGCATGATATTTGGCGGATGGGGCGTGTGGTTATCGTAACCCACATGCGCGGACTTTGCCCGGCAAGCCGCATGTTTTTGCGGATGGAGCGTGTGGGTTATCGCAACCCACATGCGCGGACTTGCCCCGGCAAGCCGCATGCAGTTGGCGGATGGGCATGTGGGTTATCGCAACCCACATGCGCGACTTTGCCCCCCGGCAAGCCGCATGCTTGGGGATGTATTGGCGGACTTGCCCCCGGCAAGCCACAGATAGTTGGCGACCCAAAAAAAAAAAAAAAAAAAAAATGAAGAACGAAACTAGATTCTACTAGATTATTAAGGTTGCCGAAGTATCGAAGTTACAAAAAAAAAAAAAAAAGGTTGCCTGTAGGTGTAGCATGGAGAAGGAGCAAAGACATCCATTGAATATTCAAAAAAGCATGCAGGTGCATCATGGAGAAATCGACAAAAGCATACTAAATAAATGCAACAAAGGAGCTGTCCAGTGCAAGAAGCATCCAAAGAAGCGACAATAGAGGAGTCACCTGAACCTCTCGACACTAGGTGATAAAGCGAAGGGCAGAGAAACGTGGGGTGTGTGGCGGAGGTACGAGTAATGGCATGACGTGGCAATTACGGGGATGGCAGGTGGTACCGACGCACGATGGTGGCAGGAACCGGACAAATATTCTAGAAAATTTGGAACCAAAATTTGAGTTGGGATAGAGGGAGGTGGTGATACCGAATTCTACTTCCTTTAGGCAATCAAGATACCTAAAGAAGTGGGGGACTTGTGATGGGGATATCATGAAAGCTGGGGAACTGAGGGTTGAGTTTGGAAAGAAAGGAGATGGTTGTAACGAATTCTACTTCCTTAGGCATCAAGATACCTAAAAGAAGTGGGGGACTTGTGATGGGGATATGGGACCCGGGGGTCCATTTTATTGGCATAAGTATTGACCCATGGGGGGTGTTGATGGATAGGGAATTGGCCAAGTCCTATTTGGGCTAAGAAGAAGACAAAGGGGGCGTGGGGCCTAAAAAGAAGAGAGAAGACGTTTCTGGGCAAGAACGCCGCGCGGCGGCAACCGACCGGACCCCGGCGGCAAGGTGGCCTGCGGGGGTGGTGCGTCGCCAGTCATGCTTGGCAGCACCCACCGCGCGGCCAGGGAAGGGGGCAGATAGGTGCACTGCTGGCACTGGAGTAAATGGCATGGACGCTGTCAGCAGGGTTCGAACCCACACCCTCCAACAGTAGGGCAGCCTCCATCACCGGCCATGACCGTGCGTTGGCCGGCGGCGACGCGCCGGCACCGGTCCGCCGGCCACCTCAGGCCGAGGCGCGGCCAGCGGGGGCAGTGCGCCCCCAGATTGTCAACGGCACCCCCCCCCGTTCCCGCGGGGGGTGCTGGGCGGGTGCGCCGAGCATGGTGACCGGGTTGGTATGCGCGGGAGTTTTGGAAGTATGGCAAACATGCCGCTTGCGTAGCGATAAATCGGGAAGTGGGGATGGATTGCATGGGACACGTGGGACGCTAGAGGAGGAGGGGGGCTTGCTATAAATAGGGGCCCTGGATCTCTGGCTAGGGCAACTCAGACACGATAGACATCCTGGTCTAGTGGTCTTGATCTCATACTCTCAAACCCAGCACCTGGGTTCGATTCCTACCAGTAGCATAGTTAGCTATAGCCCACCTCGTGGGCCTTGTTCTTTGTATTTGGGCCGCCATCTTGGGCCTGTACTCGGGCTTCTATACATATCGTGTTGGGCCTAGCGCCCTACCCCCTGTTCTGTATTCCTGTACCCGGTCCCATAAAAACCATCAGTAACTAATCAAAGTATGAACTTTCATATGCATTACAACATTATTAAATAAATAATATCAATATATATATACCTATGTTTTACTTGAGTGCATGTGACCATGCAAAGAGTAAAAAAGGAATCACAATATATTCCATGCATACTGCATGTAAAACACACACCAAATCAAACAAAGCAGATTCCATTCGATTTGATGGACACAGAAAGCATTGATTCGTTTAAAACTAATGATTCGTTAACACCAACGAATCATGAAATTTTGGTTCTTAATCATTTTTCCCAACTTACTTTCTACCAAACTAAAATAATATTTATAACTCCACAACTCCAAATATTATGTAAGCTTTCATGGTATTCATCTGAAAATTAATCTCCATTACTATATAAATTTCCAACATTCTCTCCATTTATATAGTAAAAATTAATACTGTACCAAGATAATCCAAAACTCATGCATAAATGAAAGTGTCTTAGAGATTGAAACTTTCACATAATGTTATATGCATTCATTAATTCGGATTGCAGTGAATGGACGAACCTTAAATCACGCAGTCTCTTTGAAGAAACGTAGATATAACACACACAAGTTTTACAGTCATTACAACTCACTGTAATTGACACTATTAGGGCCATGTGTCCGTATCCATTAATGAGCACGCACCAAATAAAGCCAACTTGTTTGAAGCGGCCACACTTCATGCTCACAGAGGCTAATCTTTATAACTCATGCACTGCATCTTGCATTTTTTTCAAAAGATCAGTTTAAGAGTAAAACTCATCCCTACTTCAATGCAGAACCAAGCATATCACATTTTCTTTGGATGCAATTTTAATTAAACTTTTGATGCTTGCAAATCACAAATGAAGTACTCATCTACATTGAACTCAGGTTCTAACGTAATAACTATAGACGTGAGTTGAGCTTTTTCCTTCACTTGCAATTTTAATTTAGGCTTTCTGTATCCCTTCCGATGAACCATGTCCCTTATAAGGACTCTTGTAAACGGATCAGTTAAAATAAACGGGATCGTCAAAGTCCAATGCTACAACACCTAATGTAGGCTCCCGCATAGCTATATCTCATGCCTATGTGTCTTAACTTGCCTTATACCTTATTGTTATAATGCTTCTGGCCAGTGTAGTAGGCGTCTATCACAAATGTACTAAAACTAGTGAACATCGCGTTTTGCCAAACCGGAATCAAATACAATTCCTTACCAATCACTTCTTGCATCAGACATGGAGAAAAGGGATCGTAGATATTCAAGTTACAAGAAGAGAGACCTTATACAAAGAGGAAGAGAGAAACTATCTATCAGCGCTATTGACCAATCAACTAACAGCATGATAATATTATACCATAATTTATTATTAGTTTCTAATACTCCTCAAAAGCAGAAGGTGTGTAAGCAACCACATTGAGCCTTGTCACGAAGAACAGTGAACCGGGCTGCTGGTAGCGGCTTGGTGAAAATATCTGCAAGCTGGTCCTTGGTAGATAGAGATACGAAATGAACCTGGAACTCCCCTGCGGAAACCTTGTCACGGACAAAGTGGTAGTCAACCAACATGCCTTGGTGCGAGCGTGGAAGACCGGATTCGCACATAGGTAGGTAGCTCCAAGATTATCATACCACAATGTAGGTGGTGTAGTGGGACTTTAGGCCAAGATCCCGTAACAGCGAGACCACCCAGGTGACCTCAGCACAAACATCAGCAAGACCCCTTATACCAGCTTCATTCGAAGAACGAGCCACTGTTCGTTGCTTCCGAGAAACCAAAGAGACCAGATTCTTCCCAAAGAACACAGCGTAGCCACTGGTGGATTTTACGATCTACCGGACAACCAGCCCAGTCCAGAGTCCGAGTATGCATGTATATCAGAAGACAGACCGATGTGGTGATGCGTAGACCGTACTCCAAAGTGCCTTTAACATAACGAAGGACGCGCTTTAGTAGGCCCAGTGTTCATCGGTAGGTGAATGCATAAACTGGCAGAGCCGGTTGACAGAGTAAGAATCTGGCCGAGTGATGGTAAAGATATTGTAGAGCACCGGCTAAGCGACGATATTGAGTCGGGTTGTCAAAAGAGTCAGTACGTTTTGACACATCGCTGAGTCAACCGACGCAGGGTTGGCCTTTAAGGCTTTACAAATCAGTTCATGCCGCTTCGCTGTAGAGCATACATCCCGCATATATACGCCGTTTGAGACCCAGGAGCATACCACCCGGACACCAAGTGATGGTTTTCAATGCAAGAAAGATGTGGGTTTCACCAAAGGTCTCGAATTTGAAACCCTGTCGCGTAGCTTGCTTGCAGCCAATGAATCAACCAGCACTGTATCAATTTCCGAGCATAATTATATCATTCCACCGATACACCAGTAAAAAACTCTGAATCGACGAAGTGTAGTGGAACCAGAGAGAATCCTGTCTTGCGAAGCCTAAATCCTGTATGAATTAAAAAAATCATGCAATCGTTTGAACCAGGCCGGGTGCCTGTTTCAACCAATAGAGAGATTCGCTGTTACGTGGCAGACATGAATCGGGGCGTCGGGGTTTCGATGGTTTTGGTTTCCTCGAAGCCAGGAGTCCAACACACCTAAAGCTGGAGGAGACACTTCACAAAAAGCCTTGATTTTAGTGAAATGTTTTGCTCAATAATATTTTCAAAAAAAAAAAGGTTGCTCAATAATACTACTCCTATCCCTCTCCGGGTTCTCGAAATCTTGTCTTTTACAAGGGTGGGAGGACCTTTTTTATAGTGCTCCTTCCTTGACATGACTTAAAGGCCCAATAATGAGCCGACTTAAAGCTAAATCCAGTAATGTCCGAGCCGTTTGGGCGACGTTACCCAAGCTCGGCCAACGGCTCTCTCCAGCTAGTAACTGCGGACCGCGCCCAGCTTTTAAGCTTCCCGGCCTACTTGCGTTGACCTGCTTCACGGCTCTCTGAACCGAGTCTTCCCCTGGGCCGGGCCTAGACCGACCCCAACAGTTCGGTCTTTGGGTGGCACTCCCGGATTTGGCTGTCCTCTGCAGCTCAAGACTGGCTTCATTACTTGGGCTGCCGAGTCTGGACTTGGCCCCAGGGCATTCTTTGAGACTGCCTTATCGTCAGCCTCTTTTCTTCTTTTTGTCTTTCTCTCTGGGCCCTTTCTCTTGGGCGGGGTTCTCACCCCCATCAACTAGTCCCTCACCTTTTCCATACCCGGTCCACAGCCTGGGTTTGGAAAAGTAGTAACCGTCTCACTGCCAGATTCGGATTCTCATGCCTTTGATAATGACTCAGGATTGACCCGATTATTCGCATATCGTCCCGAAAAAAAATTTTCAACGGGACGGTTTTGATCCTCTTCGACTTGTCCGGCATACCCTAATAAATGACCCTGCTCGCTCTTCAACCAATTCACCAACTCCTCATGGGTCGCCTCTCCACTGAAAAGGGAAACGCATTGCCATTTTTGGTCGCCCTGACGTCCCCTTGCCCTCAAAAAGGACTACGGCCCCCTGCAGAGGGCCCAAAACCCGAAGGCTTTCTCGTCCAGACCCTGGAATGAAAATCGTTTACAGGTGTCCGCACGGAGGGAAGGACTCGGCATTCCATGGCCCGATCTCGACCACATGAGACCGGACAGTACATGAATCATAACAACAAAAGTGGAAAAGAGAACAAGGCCTAGGGACGCTTATTTTATTATTATAAAGAGGAGCACATTAACATAGGAGCTTTATTACAGAGGACCCCAAGCCAGTGCTCCTAAGAAGACTAACCCGCTTCCCAAATTACCCAGCCGAACCCAAGATCATCTCGCACCCGGGCGAAAGAGAACAGTCACTTCCAGAAAACCCTCCCGATGGGTCCATGGAGGGGACGGGCCAAACGAGTCCAGAAGGCAGGCATGAGTGGGTGGCACAACCAGCTCATCGTCGTTTCGGGTACATTTTCCCTGATAGCGAGGACAGTCTTCCTCGTTCATCAGCCCTGTGATCGGACCACCTAGGTCGTCCAGCTTGAATAGAGAGCTCATGCGGAAAAGAGAGCTGGTCTGCGGATAGGTACCGTCTAAAACGGTAACCAAGGAGAGGTTACTCGAGCAGATCCCCGGAGGGGGACGAAGGCGGAAGTCGGAACGACCTCGCGTCGACAGGATGCGGCATGAACACGGAAGGCAGCGCACAGAGATCTTTGCTGTGGGTGGACGAGGCAGCCTTTTTTTTGGGGCTCCCTCATCAGGCCGACGTCTTTTGAAGGCAAGGGACGCCCAGGCGCGACCCCAAATCAATGCGCTTCCCTTTCAAGTAAGGCGACCCATGAGGAGTTTTGGAATTGGTGAGAGCGATCCAGGTATTTATAGGTATCGAAAGTCCGAAGAGAATCAAACGTCCGTGAGACTCCGGGATAGCGGATAATCCGGGTCCAACTCTGCAGTCATTCAGGCATAGGATCCGGCGGGCAGGAAACCGGTTCACTATTTTCCAAACCCAGGCTTGGCTGGACCGGGCTATGAAAGTGGCGGACTGCAGTTGATGAGGTGAGAACCCGCCCAAGAGAAGGGCCCAGAGGGAAAGACCAAAGGAAGAAAAGATTGGGCTGACGAAAGGCAGGCTCAAAGGAAAGCCTTGGGCCAGAGTCCAGGATCGGCCCAGGGCCCCAAAGAAAGAGGCCCAGTTCTTTTTGAGCTGCAAAGGACAGCCAATCCGAGTACACCACAAAGACGAGGGTCCGGTCTACGGCCCGCCCCCGGCGGCAAAGAACTCGGTTCAGAGAAGCCGTTGAAGCATCAAGCCAGGAGCCCGTTGAAAGCATTAAAGAGCTGGCGCGGTCCGGCCAGTCTTACTAGCTGGAGAGACCGTTGCTCCCGAAGCATCGTAACATCGCACGGCCTTCGATACTGATTAATAGCCCCTTCTAAGTCGGCATCCAAATCGGGCCTTTAAGTCAGTCAAGGGAGGAGCCCCACATAAAAAGGCTCCCCTCCCACCCCCTTGTAAAAGACAGATTTCGAGACCCAGAGGGAAATAGAGAGTGATTTATTGAGACAAACCTATTTTCACTAAAATCAAGGCCTTTTTTGTGAAAGGTGTCTCCCTCCAGCTTTAGGTTGTGTTGGACGCTCCTTGGCTCGAAAACCCGAAGCTCGAAGCCGCAATCCGTTGCCTTTTTCGCCCTCACTACTGATGGCCCGCAGCCGGTGCCCCGTGGAGGAGGAGGAAGATAAAGCTAACCCATCTTTTTCTTCGTTGTAACCTGTTTGGAG
>VALG01016335.1:0-18696 GCA_009835305.1 Ipomoea purpurea | reverse complement strand
TACTCAAGCAAAGCAATTTGTGAAGGAATAAGGAATACATTACTTGATCAAATGAATCTTTAATTGTTATATTTTCATTAAATAAATCTCATAGCAAATGAACAGAGAAAACCAGAAATACCATCATTAACCGCTCCCACCACATAGCTCATGCCCAATAAAGGTAAAGTAAAATAGTTTGTGATACGAATACATTTCATTGGCTACTAAGTATACTCTCTTCATCTTCAGTCTTTTTTGGTAAGTAAACTTTCCTCCTCTTCAATTAAGAGTAGTCCCTATTGGCTTTCCGGCTTTCCCTATTTAGAGTAGCCTTAACTTGGCATCTAGTTAACTATTAATATTAATATGCAACTCAATTCTTTCACTGAAAATTCAAAAGTCAAAACCTCCTAAGCGCATGTCATTTAGCTAAAGAAGTATGAAGGACAACAACACATGCACACACATGCAGATGCAAATCTATACATACAAATAAAATCTACATGTGTCCATCTTATGGCTTCTAGAACATTTTGCACGTGGAAAGGATATTGTGTAGCCTATATCAACACAGAAAGTTACTTACTCCTTTGGGTACTTTCAATTCCTTGAGAACTATGAAGTTAGATGTTCCAAAATGTCGGAAATATCTCAATAATCAGAAGAATAGTTTTAAGGTGAAGGTTGGGTGGGATAGTTATACAAAAGTAAACCAATTCAATCACAAAGTCTGAGATGAAATACAACTTTAAGTGCAGGAGGGAGAATGGGCTTTATGACTTAATAGCATTCCATTTAACTCCTTCCAGAAAACATCAAGGATTCTCATGGACATTCAAGAATTAAAATACTTATTAAACTGACATTCTTTAAGGCTTTATATTTCCCAAATTCAAAATTCTCAACATAAACAGGAGACTAGCCTTTGCATTGCATATAGTCTCTCTTATGGACTTAAGGATAGACACTAAAACATGCAATGAGGTGATTGTCTGGCGACGGTGAATACCCCTAAAGTTTCCAACTTCAGGATTGAGAATATTGGCAAGTGTTTAACCTTTAGCATTGCAATAGAACAGAGATTATTTACCTCAATGACCGCAACAGGTTTTCATACATTGTGGGCTCTCTATAACTCACTATTTCTTCTTTTTCATCCGAAATTCCTGATTCTTCCTCTATGTTCTCATCCGATGAATCATCTATGAAAAAAAAAAGATACCAACTTTTGCAAATAAAATATTTTCTTTTTCAAATATTATAAGCATATATGGAGTACTTTAATCAACTAACCTGAAGCACTTGACAATGGACTTTCTTCAATTTTTTCATCTTTGGCACGGCGCTTGTTCTTCCGAAAGGGCTCTTGATTTTTCGTCTCTTTCCACCTATATTTTTCCAATTACAGGTAAAAAAAAAAAAAAAAAAAAAAAAAATCAAATGTTAACTGTCATTAATACACAAGCTGAAAATGCACCTTTAAAAAATAAAATAAAAATCAATCTCAATCAAATAGTAGGGATGATTGAAGATATCAAGCAGGAAACCTGTCTTTCTGGTAAACCGTTGTTTCCCCATATTTGAAATTGAAATTACAGCTCACACAAGCAGCAACCAAGAGTTGTATCACCTGCTTTGTGATGGGGGAGACAATTGAGGCTTCCGGCAGCTGTGAAGATGAGATGGCGGGAAGAGATGATGAGCTTAAACCCTAAACACTAAACCCCAACACAGACAAATCACAAAATGCTGCGATATACAAGGTTCTGCTACTTTTCAATAATTTCACATTGACCCCTGAGGTTCATGCCATTGATTTGTGAAAAGTGTACATAGGAAAATACTGAGTATACTACATAGAGATGTTAATATGGGTTGGCGGGACGGGACTAGCCAAAGCCCGCCAGACCATGGGCCTAAGCAGGACAGGCCAAAAAAGTACACTCCTTAACACGGCCTAGGGTTTACTGGCTCAGTTCGCCCACGTAGGCCCGCGGGCTAGGCGGCTCCCGCCACGCCCACACCACCCCTCCTTCTGATTTTTTTTAAAAATTCTTATCAACAGTGTATTATGTATATATAAACATTATATAACTATATTACTGTATACATACAAATATACAATGGCGGGGCGGCGGTGATGAGAAGGCAAACCTCAGGAGCTCCGGTCAAGGGTTCGCGGTGGCCAAGGGTGACCTTTGGGAGGACCCGGCACTGGCAGTCTTTGGAGGAGCTTTGGTCGTCTGTTTCGGACAAAGTGTAGAGCGAAGAAGGAGATATCGAAGACAGAGGAAGGAGGCTTGGACTGAGCTGGGCGGTTGGCGGGTGGCGGCGTGGAGCAGAGCCGTGGAGAGCAGGGGAGTGTGGCGACAGACGTTGAGAATGTGAGATTAATTAGGAATTTTGGACGGGTCGACCCGACCGACAAAGTATGCTGTAATATAAGTTTGGAAAAAGTGTCAAAATTTGTCTCTTAAGTCAACGGTTGAATAGTCTGAATTGAATTATTAAGTGAAAAAAAATTCATTCAAGTCGCCTAAAAGTTTTAAATTGGTAAAATTGTTCAATTAAAGTCTTGATTTGTTTATCATGTTAAAGCTTGGGCCGGATGTGAAAAAAATGAAATAAGGGATTAAGGTGAAATAATAAATTCATTGTCTTTTAGGGGGCTATTGTTTCGGGCTTTCTAAATAACCAAGGTTATATTTGGTTGGGGTTATATAAGATTCTTATGTTTGGTTGCGAGTTACTGCAAGCTTCCCAGGAAGTAAAATTTACGCCTCCACATCATCTTTTTCCTCTATTTTGAAGGGAAATGTGTATTCCGCTTAGAACTGTCTTAGGTCATTAGAAGATTCCCCTTTGGCCATTGGTTAACTAACTTGTCCCTTCACTTTTCATCACATTGCTTTGTTTTTTTACTGAAAAAGTTAAAAAAAAAAAAATCAAAATTAACCTTCGATTAAAGCAAACAAGGCTAAGTTCACTTTTCTTGAGACGATGAAATCAACTTTGGTTGGAAGTCCACATGATTGAATTGTATAGAAAATATAAAATGAATATGAGGAATGAAGGCACGAGTCAAACTTTTCGGCTATGAAGCGAATGAAAACTTAATATATATATATATGATACGGTAGTATATAGGTATCTTACCTCACCTAGCCTAGTACCGGGGGCGCTCCCGAGCCTCCGCACGGCTATAGTAGTAGTATCCTATCACTATAGATATATACTGATAGTGATAGTATATCAAATTTTGCATGGTTCATGCACTGGATATATTAAATGCATAAAATATGATGATATTAAAGTGAAAATGAATCATCTATAACATAGAATGAATATACTTCAACAAACATGTTTACGTATATCTATTATCTTCGTTTTATCAAAACACATGGAATGCTACATGTCCCAGCAATTCAAGCATTCCCAGCCCAATACATTCCCTAAGGTCAATCTAAGCAGTTCGCGTGAACAAACGGCCCGCTGAAAAACCATGTCTGGTTTCCGCCGTAAACCATGACTTGCCGGCAGAAAACCATCTGCGTATTGCTGTTTCCGCCCGCGAAACGCAGATAGGTTATTTACTATTTTTTTTTTTAACAAGTGCTCAGGTTTTCCGGCGAAGATGAATTAGATCAACTAACTTTTGAAGTGAAGAAATGAATAAAGCGTCAACATCTGGAAAATGACTTCCCCCTTTTTTTTAAAGGGAAAGTTGTTTTCCTTAAGCAAATAGCGCTCAATTTTCCATTGACAGAATACCTCATTTTCAGGTTGACTTTCAAGATTTTCCGTTCCTTCTCTCAAACTAGGAAACTCGGCAAAGAATGATTTCGTAGAAATCATTTTCCGGGTTTCGCAAACACACTCCTAAGCCCTTGAAGATTCTATCGCTAAGTTCAACCAATTGCTGCCTCGGTTCCAAAATAAGGTTAGGAATTGATGATGAGAACTGCGAAATAATGAGATCGATCTTTAGGGCTTATTAATATGCGTCTGATTCATGCGCTCAAATTGAATCTTAAGTTTGAAAAATGATAAAAATGCCATTGAAATCTTGAGGCTGTCTATCCCAGCCGAAAGCAATCTGCCCACTCTAAAAAATGGAAAAGTCCCAGCTCTCCACGATCGATCTACTATTTACACTACATCCCTAGCAAATATCTCTCACTCTAAAAAAATGGGTCCCACTTTCATGGTTGGAAGTAAGTTACTATTAATAATAAGAAATAATAAAAAAGATAAAGGTAAAGTACGAAGTTGCAGGCATGGCTTGCCTGCCTTGCAATACTAATTACAAAGAAGGCTGCACTTTGTAAAACCTTGCAGATTAGCAAGTTTGCATGTACACCATCATATAACAAAAATAAATAGAAAAATAAAAAATAAATTCATGTGCATGTCAATGTCAAATCAATCTTGCAAATGGGTACATTGCAGAGATAACTTCAAGCCTTAGACTTTTGCACGTTTTAATGGAGGGGTGACTAACATCGATTGAATTTTGTAGTGACTAAATGAATAGTCATTGATACAAAATTGTACTAAAACAATAGGCGAGATGAATTGTAGGGATGTAAACAGTGTGACCAAAATCGCCCATTTTGCTTAATGACTCGTAGGATCAAAATGAGGAGTGCGATATTATATCATAATTTAATGAGCAAATACCAATCTTTGGTCCCACGAGTATTACGCAAAATGACAGTTTTGACCACATATTTAATTTCTACCAATTTTCATCCATGACTATTGTCTTAGTACCAATTTTCATCCAAAACTATTGTTTTAGTGTCAAAATTCATCACACCGGTCACCCCCTTCGTTTAAGATAAGCCAAAAATGAAATCATTAAGTGTATTTTCGTCATTTTCAAATTAAGATTCCAAGTTGAGCTAAAAAAGAATTTAAGTCCTAAGATCGATCCCAACTCACAGTTCTAATCCTCAAATTAAGGTAAGATGATGTGGAGAACTACGAATTGGCATCGATCTTAAGGCTTAAATCTCATTATTCATCTCAAAGTGGGATCTGAAGTTGAAAATGATGAAAATGGCCTTAACATTGTTAGATTTCGACATGTCTTAAACGAATGAGTGACCGGAGTGATGAATTTTGGTATTAAAAACAATAGTTGTGGATGAAAATTAATACTAAAATAATAATTATGGATGAAAATTGATATGAATTAAACATGTGGACCAAAATCGTAATTTTGTTAATACTCATGAGATCAAAATTGATATATGCTCTATAATTAATAGAGTAGAAGTGTTATTTATTCACAAATTGGACCGGCTGAACCGCCCCCGACAACTTGTAGCTATTGTGCCGGTCCAGCCGGTCACCGTCACTCACTCCCAAAAAATAAGTTAAGACTTAAGGCAACAACTCTCTCTGGTCTCTCTCTGATTCGCTTCTTGTTTCGCTGTTCTCTCTCTCTCTCTCTCTCTCCATAAGTTCACAGCAAAAGCATTTCTCCTTCTACTCTACGGATCAAACCCAAACCTCCATTTTCCCACATTTTGTATCTTACACTTTCTTTTTAACAAAAATCCCACTCGACAAGCAAAAGAATATTAAAAGAATGAATTTTTAATAGCGTTCATCATTGTTATCAGTCGTTGAATGCTTGAATGTCAGCCTTTTCTGTTTCTATACCTATCCAATACATGTATAAAATAGTGTAGCACTGAAAAGACAATATTTCAGTTCCTTGTTGCACTCTGTGAGAGAGAGAGAGAGAGAGAAGGAATATATTCCTTTTTTTAGGTGCACTCTTATACCAATTCTTCCCCCCCACCAACACTCAGAGAGTCAGAGCTGTCTTTACATAGTATAGTTGAAATTCTAGTATCTCTCTATATATACACATAAAATAAAATAAAAATAGATATATTGAGTAGTTTAGTTGATACTTGATATCTGAGTATCTTTCTTTCTATGTAAATGAGTGGACCAGAAAATTGTCTTAGTCAGTGGTGATGGAGATACAAATGTGGGAATGCTGATTTCCTGATCCTGAAATGGGGTTCTTGAAGCTTGGATTTTGAGAAAACTATCTTTGGGAATTTGGGGGTGGTAGCAGAATGTGGATGGGGTGTATTGGATTGACTCCATTTGGCTTTCTTGTGGAGTTTTCAGGACCAATTTTGGATTTGTTGTGTGATTCTGCAATTTTAATGGATTTTGAGGGTCATTGTTTTGGGCTGTTTTCCTTTCAACATTTGGTGTATTTGGAAGGGATTATTGCAATGCAGTTGTTCTGGAAGATATTCAGTGTTTTCGCTGGGAATTTGACAACTTGGAGACTGTAAAAGCTTGCTAGAACCAGTAAAGTGAAGGGATTTGGAAAGCTAAAGTTGAAATTTTGTTAATCCAATGTCAGGGGCTACAAGGGTAAGGTCTAAGAATGTGTCTGATTCAGAAGAAATGGCAGTTTATGTACCTGCTGGAGGTGTTCAAAGACCTCTTTCTAAGCCTTCGAAAAAGGGAGATATGTGGAGAAGGATAAGAGTGGTGTTCAATCCATGCTTCGTAGACATGAGTTCTTGATGCATTCTAATTTGTCTCTCAGTGCGTCATGTTCATCCGATGCTTCAACAGATTCATTCCGTAGCAGGGCTTCCACGGGTCAGATATATAGAACGAGCAGTTCCTCTTCCCGGAGGAAGCAGTCGAGCTCGAGGTCTAAAGTTGTTGTTGTTTCGGATTCATCACATTCACCTGATAGTGTACACTCCAAGAAAAGGTGTGCCTGGGTGACACCAAATACTGGTTCGTTCTCGTTTCTCTAGTTCAGTAACATTTTGGCATTAGCCCGATTACTAGAATTGCACTGCTGTTAGTAGCTATTACCAATAGATGTGAAACTAATAGTTCATAATATGCTGATAGTAATGATATTTTGGAAAAGCTTTATGCCATTCGCGAGTAACACTGAGAACCAGAACAAATTTATGTCAACGGAGAAAAGATTAAGACAAATACTTCAATTATACAGATGCAAAGACTTGGAATATGAAGCCAAGTTTATCCTTAATTGTTTGACATGGAACCCTGTTGTTTAGTCACTTCAAAACTGATTTCCCAGTTTAGATTTGCTTTAAACTTTTGTATGGACTTTTTCTAAGCTATATGAATCAAGAACAAGGGGTTTTGCATGTTAATTCTTTACATTATCTAGAATATCCGGCATCAAAGTTAGAAAATTACAAGGACGGTGGGGCAGTATTGGCTCTTTGTGCTTCAGTAGGTTGAGAAAGTAACTATGAACAGATACTACATTGTAACAGAGTCAGTAGTACTAAAAAAAAGAGTCTATTTATATGCAAACTGTGTAATTTGAGTTTCTGATATCTCACAGTTTTGTTTTTATTTGGTTCAACCAGACCCGTCTTATGCTAATTTCCATGATGAAGAATGGGGAGTTCCGGTACATGATGATAAGTATGTAACTGCAATGCAATGTCTTCTGCAGCATTCTTCATAGAACGGAGGATTTCGCCCTTTGCTAACTATTGTTGAATTTTTGTAGGAAATTATTTGAGCTCCTCGTTCTTTGTGGGGCTCTGGCGGAACTTACATGGCCTTCTATTCTCAGTAAAGACACATATTCAGGTGCCCCCGAGCTTTGTATATCTAAAATATTTCTGTATTTAACAATCACAACAGAAAAATGGATAACCCTTTTTCTATTTTACCTTCCTTAAAAATCCTTATATTATGATAAGTTTCTTGATGCAGGGAAGTATTTGCAGATTTTGACCCTGTAGCTGTTGCAAAGTTTAACGAGAGGAAAATAATAGCACCCGGGAGTACTGCAAGCTCACTATTGTCAGAGCTAAAACTCCGAATCATCATTGAGAATGCTCGTCAAGTGTCCAAGGTATAATTTTTTTTTTTTTTTTTTAAAACGGTAACTCAGGTTTAACGTGATGCTTAACTTTTGAGGTTAAATCTAACTAGTCCTAGTAATCAAGACTGTAAGAGCCTTTCCTAGCTAGATCCATTGCGAGTAATCATAGTTAAAAACCGAGCACCACAAGTTGTAAAGTTGTTAATATGGATCTGCCGCCTTATTATGTATTTAAAGCCAATAAATGGAAGCAATGAATCTAGTCTTCTCACTGCTATCTGTTTCGAGTACTGCTCATACCCCATGCCAAATCCTCGTGATTTTTGTTTTCCCGATATGGACCACTTCTTTTATTCTTGTTGCTTTGCTCGAGACAAGAAAATGTACAATATAAGGCGGATTAGGTGGAAATTAAGTGTTGTTTCTGACTGCCCGGGTTTTTCTGGGTCTACATAGGCAAAGGACATTGTCATTATAGGAGGTCTATCTTACCATTCTTACCATTCAAACAGTACATGTTATATATCCTAGTAATTCATTCCCTTTTAATTGTCAGATTATACAAGAATTTGGGTCGTTCGACAATTATATCTGGGGTTTTGTGAACCACAAACCGACGGTTAGCAGATTCAGTTATCCTCGTCAGGTTCCAGTGAAAACGCCGAAAGCTGATGTGATTAGCAAGGACCTAGTGAGGAGAGGGTTTAGGGGCGTCGGGCCAACAGTCATTTACTCGTTCATGCAGGCTGCCGGGATAACAAATGACCATCTCATCAGCTGCTTTAGATTCCAAGAATGCATTGCAGCAGCAGCTCTCGGGAAACAGGAGCCCGATGAAGCTGGGGAGAGAGGCGACGAGGGGCAAAAGAGTCAGAGATGTGCAGATCAATCGACGAGTTAAGTTTCTCTTCTGAATGATCAAGTTATGCTGCAGACACTGAATGAAGATGTTTCAAGTGTTTGAAGAATTTGACAGTCTGCATTATTGTTTTGTAGATCACCTGGAAATAAATTTTACTCATCTTCATATTTACCATGTGAACAACTGGTATATTGTGCACCCCATCTCACCATCCTTTGTACCCCTTTGTACAGACATTCATCATAAATGTAAATTAAGTCTATCTATTAAAATCGTGAATGTTCATCAGTAGACATTCTCTCGAGACGAAATGAACAAACTATTCATAATTTTGATGAACATGACTTAAAACAGCTATAAATATTTATATACAGAACTGTTAGGAGCAATCACAGACAAGTTAGCTAGCTGTTAATGTTTGAGAATGACCTATTAGTCATCTTGATTTGAGATGGTCAATTATGACCAACTTAAGTTGGTTTATCTCCTTGTGGTCATTTGCTGGCTAGGGTCGCAAGGCAGGGTTTATTCGACGCACACGCTCAGTTAGTGGTTGTGGGTTTCCTTTTATCTCCTTGTGGCCATTTGCTAGTTAGGGTTACAAGGTGAGGTTTACTCAATGCACACCATCACGTAGTGGCTATGAGTTTCACTTTACCTCCTCATTTGTTGGCTAGGGTCACAAGATAAAGTTTACTCAGTGCATATCCGTAGGAGCTATGAGCAATGTTGCAAAAGGCGCTAGGCGCTAATCGGGCGTCTAAAGTGCCTAGGCGGAGGCATTCAAGTAATTCAAGTATATCGTTTTCACTTTTCCCACTCAAGATTGTCAGTTGTTAGACTATATAATTCCACAAACTAGTCAATTACATACGTTAGATAGTAAGTTGAATCCATGACTGGAAGAATATAGAAGAGAAGCAACCAAGCGGGGAAAAAATACCACTCGACCGAGTTGGGCACCAACTAGGTGGAGTTAGGCGCCCGAATCGGCACCTAGGACGCCTAGTCGGCGAGCCAACTAAAACCACTTAGGACTGAAATCGTATCAACATAGGGCCGCCTAGGTCGATTTTTACAACACTGACTGCGAGTTTCTCTTTACCTTATTGTGATCATTTGCCAACTAAAATATAATAGTGGTTGAACTGATTGCAGGTTTCACTTTCTAGTAGTCACTGTGGATTCCCTCGTCATTCAAAAAACATCTATAAATATTTATATCTAGGATTGTCGGTACATACCTTTAACATAAATATAATGCGGAGTAGGGATTTTTTAAAATTTTAATTTTAAAGCAAGCCATATTTTTGTTGCAATGCCATCATATTGTAAGAAAAGCAAAGCAATAATGCAGCAAGATGTAGGGAGCGTAGCTGTGTTGATAGAATGTGTTGGACAGCTGAAACTTACATTGACTCATCAGAGCAGCTTTTACAGATATAAGCAAAGGGATGAACAGTTTCCATAATCATTTCAACTGTGTCCCCAGTGCTGGAGACAACATTAACAGAAATGGAGGGACCCCTGTTTTCTGGGATTTGTTAATTCTATTCCAAAAGGAAGCTTCTTGGGTTTCATCTTATTTTTCATTTACTCCGTATATAGGATGTGGTTTTCTCAACAGTGCATTTGTACGTGATTATAGGGCCCTCACTCAATTCTTGAAAGGTGTAGATGGGGGAACAATAATAATAGACCTATAACCATTACAAGTTAAACGTAAAATTAGGTCACAATAAACCCAACTGCCAACCAATCAAACCACAAATAAATAAATAAATAAATAATAAAAAGTAAATATAAAATTGTAAATTCAAAGAATTGCACATGACAAATATAATATAAGATAGACTAAAGTGTCATCCCACAACATGAATTATTACGGATTCTTCATGTTGCACCCTAACCTTTCAATAACTATGTTTTGACAAGTTATTTACAGGTTACAGGTAATCTATGCTGATATGAGCTTTTTTCTTTTTTTATAAACCAATATAATAATCACTACAAGAGTAGTCTACACCTCGTGGCTTGCATTGGCCACCACCACGCTCTTGCTCATGCTCTTCCTCCCCGCCTCTTCTGTGGCCTCGTTCTCCTTGATCAGTGCTGCTTTTACACACATCATTACTTTCCTCCTGGAAAATAATATGTGTATTCCCATTTTATACTTCCAACTTATACTCTCACCACACAAAATACATTTGTATTGGGATCCACATAAAAAAAGTAACTTATTAGAATGCGTCACATCATGGAGTAAGATTTGGGAGTTTATGTAGTAGAACTCTTTCTTCCTCCACCATGTCAACACCGCTACACTTAAAAGTGTAATACAAATATTTATCACCATGAGGAGCATCCCCAGTTTTACATTCCTCTTCTCAAGCCGCCCTACTTTTGCTCCCCCTGCAACTAACCAACCAAACAACATACATCCGTGTTTTTAAGGAAACTAAGTGCATATATACCTACATGGTAGTATGGTGTTGAATCGCAACCATCCTGCAATCCCCATTCCCGCTAAACACTGCAGTAATTTATTTAACTCCAATATAATTTATGCGATCACTTCATATCCATTCACTCAATAGATTCAAAGATATAAAAAAAAAAAATTAAAAAAAAAAAGACAATTTGTCAAACGAAACCTACGAAAGTCATGGACAAGTAGACATGTCATATAGTCTTCATTGAGCGACAAACCTCACCATGGCTAGCTTTATCGCCACATAGTCTTCATTGAGCGAACAAACCCCACCATGGCAATTAAGCTTTAACTTAGGTACGCTTACTGATCCTTGTCAAATCTATATGTGGCCGGGCGACTTGCGTGCAGGTAAACTTCATCACTCAGAAATTTAGAAGAAACAACATAACACCTCATATGAGTTTATCAATGTATGGTGTTGAATCGCAAACATCCTAGCTGCAATCCCCTTCCCGCTAAACACTTGCAGTAATTTATTTAAACTCATATATTTTATGCGATCACTTCATATCCATTCCTGAATACATTCAAAAATCAAAAAATTAAAAAAAAAAAAAAGACACTTTGTCAAGGAAACCTACTAAAGTCATGGATAAGTAGACTGCCACAGGTCTTCATTGAGTGAACAAACCTCACTATGGCTAGCTTTATCGCCACATAGTCTTCATTGAGCGACAAACCCACCATGGCTAGCTATCTTAGTACGCTTAACTAATCCTCGTCAAATTATAATTGGACCGGCGACTTGGGTGCATGTAAACTTCATCACTCCGAACTTTAAAAGAAGACAACATAACACCTCATATGAGTTTTTCAATGTATGGTGTTGAATCGCAACCATCCAGCAATCCCCATCCCGGTATACACTTGCAGTAATTTATTTAACTGACAATATAATTTATGCGATCACTTCATAATCATTCACTCAATACATTCGAAATCAAAAATTTAAATTTATAAAAAAAAAAAAAAGACACTTTTTCAACGGGAAACCTACTACAAGTCACGGTAAGTAGACATGCACTAAGTCTTCATTGAGTGAAACAAAAACTCACCATGGCTAGCTTATCGCCACATAGGTCTTCATTGGCGAACAAACCCACATGGCAGCTTTATCCTTAGGTCGCTTACTGATCCTCGTCAAATCTATATGTGGCTGGCGACTTGCGTGCAGGTAAACTTCATCTTAGAATTTAAAAAGAAACAACATAACACCTCATATGAGTTTTTCAATGTATGGTGTTGAATCGCAACCATCCTAGCTGCAAATCCCCATTCCACTAATCACTTGCAGTAATTTTTTAACTCCAACTCAATATAATTTATGTGATCACTTCATAAATCATTCACTCATACATTCAAAAATCAAAAATTAAATAAAAAAAAGAACACTCTTGCAACGGGAACCTACGAAAGTCACGGATAAGTAGACATTGCCACATAGTCTCATTGAGCGCACAAACTCACCATGCTAGCTTGTACGCCACATAGTCGTTCATTGGCGAACAAAACCCACCAGGCTAGACTTTATCTTAAGTCGCTTACTGTATCCTCGTGTCAAATCTATATGTGCCGGGCAACTTGCGTGCAGTAAACTTCATCACCAGAAATTATAAGAAGAAACACATAACACCTCATATGAGTTTTTCGTGATGTGGTTGAATCGCAAACCACCCAGAATCCCCATTCCGCTAAACACTTGCAGTAATTTCTTTAACTCCAATTATAATTATGCGATCACTCATAACATCACTAATAACATTTGAAAATCAAAAAAATTAAATTAAAAAAAAAAGACACTTTGTCAACGGGAAACCTACTAAAGTCATGGATAAGTAGACATGCCACATAGTCACATAGCGAACAAACCCACCATGTTAGCTTTATCTTAGGTACGCTTACTGATCCTCGTAAATCTATTATGTGGCAGAAGCTATGCGTGCAGGTAAACTTCATCACTCAGAAATTTAAAAAGAAACAACATACACCTCATATGGAGTTTTTCAATGTATGGAGTTGAATCGCAACCATCCTGCAATCCTCATTCACGCTCAACACTTGCAGTAATTTATTTAACTCCAATATAATTTATGCGATCACTTCATTACCTCACTGATAATACATTCGAAAATCAAAAAATTAATTAAAAAAAAAAAAAAGAAAAAAGATGACACCATTTGTCAACGAGAACCTACTAAAGTCATGGATAAGTAGTGACATTGCCACATCGTCTTCATTGAGCGAACAAACCTCACCATGGCTAGCTTTATCGCCATAGTCTTCATTGAGCGAACAAACCCCACCATGGCTAGCTTTATCTTAGTACACTTACTGATCCTGTCAAATCTATATGTAGCTGGGCGACTTTGGTGCAGGTAAACTTCATCACTCAGAAATTTAAGAATAAAAACAATAACACCTCATATGAGTTTTCAATGTATGGTGTTGAGTCGAACCATCCTGCAATCCCCATTCCGGCAACACTTGCAGTAATTTATTTAACCCACTATCATTTATGCGATCACTTCATATCCTTTCACTCAATACATTCGAAAGTCAAATATATTAAATTTTTTTTTTTAAAAAAAGACCACTTTGTCAACGGAAAACCTACTAAAGTCATGGATAAGTAGACATGCCACATAGTCTTCATTGAGCGAACAAAACCTCACCATGACTAGCTTTATTGCCACATCGTCTTCATTGAGCGAACAAAACCCCACCATGGTTAGCTTTATCTCAGATACGCTTACTGATCCTCGTCAAATCTATATGTGCCGGGCGACTTGCTTGCAGGTAAACTTCATCACTCAGAAATTTAAGAAGAAACAACATAACACCTCATATGATTTCAATGTATGGTGTTGAATTGCAACCATCATGCAATCCCCATTCCCGCTAAACACTTGCAGTAATTTATTTAACTCCAATATAATTTATGCGATCACCTTCATATCCATTCACTCAATACATTCGAAAATCAAAAAATTAAATTAAAAAAAAAAACACTTTGTCAACGGAAACCTACTAAAGTCATTGATAAGTAGACATGCCACATAGTCTTCATTGAGCGAACAAACCCCACCATGACTAGCTTTATCTTAGGTACGCTTACTGACCTCGTCAAATCTATATGTGGCCGGGCGACTTGCGTGCAGGTAAACTTCATCACTCAAAATTTAAGAAGAAACAACATAACACCTCATATGAGTTTTTCAATGTTGGAGTATGATACAATTACAAGAAATTAATGGAAAAACTTTCATAAAAAGAAAATTAATAAATTAAAAAATAAAAGCCCAAGAAACAAAAGAAAAAAGAACCCGATCCAATTAATAGACATGCAGGAGCGCACGACCATGAACTAGTTGTGGTTCACGCCCTATCCCACTCTGGCGGGAGGCCATCCGAGATGGTGACATAGCGGATGTCAAGGCCGGGCTTGCGAATGCCGGAGTGCTATGTCAAGGCCGGCTTGCGAATGCCGGAGAACATGCCATTGTCGCGGTGGTTGCTCTTGATGAGGTGGTAGTGCACAGAATGGGTGTTGATGAAGTGACAACAAAGCTTTTCTCCGCCAGCCGACAGGCGAGGGGATGAGGGGGTTGACTTAAAAATTTAGGGATTGACTTAAAAAGAAGATCCACATCAGCTACGAGACACTTGAGATTGAGACCGGCATGGTGCAAGATGACACTTTAGCAAGATAATATAAGATATTCAGTTGAGACTTGAGTCCTCGCAGAAGTGGGAATACCAACTTACCGCTACGAGTGTACAAAATATTCAAATGTACTCTTTATGCACAGTAATGAATAAAGTTAACAAAGTGGAGGGGAGCAGAATCAGCAGGTGTGGCAGATCCTTGATCTGTTCTATTTGAATTCATTTGATACACAGCAATTTACAGAGAAGATGAGTACAATCATTTATACACTGCCCCGCGGCTATCAATATGTTCAAGCCTACATATTTCGAATGCAAAGATACAGAACATGGGGAAAAAGATACACACTACTGAAAAAAAAAAAAAAACCGCAGCTCTAGGAGAAATAATAAGAAACAGATCAAAGTCGAAAAGGGGGTTTCAACAAGGTTGATTTCAAATCCAATACTCAATAGAGTTTTAGCTGATTCCACGGTTTTCTCTCCTTCATGCTCCAATGTCTCCCCTGTTAATGCACCCTCTTTGTCTACTGACCACTGGGTGGTTGGTTCAGATTTCTTAGTCTGCGAATCAGTCATGGAAGCGGAGGCTGTTGCAGCAACTAGGGGAGCACTAGGTTGGCCATAACGTTTCTTAGGTACTGGCATGCCATGATCATGAACCCCCTTATAGGTTATAATGACAGCAGTCGTGTTGTCTACAGCCCTCTCAATGTGCTTCCGAACAGGACATCCAGCCGAAGTGCATCGATAATAGTTCCTGAAATTCATTTCAGTATGAGAAAAGAAATTGTTGTGTCTATGTGTCTAGTAAACACGACATAGTTGTGCACAGCTAATCGAGCATTCCTATGGTGATTCGCAGTATGAAAATCTGAACATCACCCAGTAGGTCAGTAGATAAGATGTGGTGCATTAACAGGGGAGACATTGGAGCATGAAGAGAAAACTGATCGTAAACCTCTATTGTATTGGATTTGCATCAACCTTGTGAAACCCCCTTTTGTTTATTTGTTTCTTATTATTTCTCTAGCTGCGGTTTTTTTTTTTTCAGTTGTGTATCTTTTCCCCCCCATGTTCTGTTACTTTGCATTCGAAATATGTAGGCTGAAATTTGATAGCGGGGCAGTGTAAATGATTTACTCATTTCCTGTAAATTGCTTGTATAAAATGATGGATTCAAATAGATACAGATAAGGATTGCGCACTGCTGATTCGTCCCGCTCTTTGTTAACTTTATTCATTTACTGTGCATAAAAGATCTGTTGATATTTTTACACTCGTGCGTAAGTTGTATTCCCACTTTGCGAGGATAAGTCTCACTGAATATCTTTATTATCTTGCAGTTTCATCTTGCACCAGCCGGTCTCAATTCAAGTGTCTCGTAGCTGATGTGGTCTTTTTTTAGCATCCCTAAATTTTAGTCAACCTCCATCCTCTGTCGGCTGTGGGAGAAAGCTTTGTGTCCCTTATCCTCATTCTGTGCCCCACCTCATCAAAAGAGCAACACGCGCAAAATGCATGTTTCCCGGATTCCAAAAGCCGCTTTGACATAGCACTCGCTTCGCAAAGCCCCGCTTGAACCGCTATCCATCTCGGATGGCTCCGTCAGAGTGGGATATAGGGCGGCAAATAGTTCATTGGTCGTGCGCTCCTGATGTATACTTGGATGGGTTCTTTTTCCTTTTGTTTTGGGTTTATTTTATTTATTAATTTCTTTTAATGAAATTTTTCTTAATTCTTGAATTTGTATTCATCTCCAACATGAAAATCATATAGGTTTGATGTTGTTTCTTAATTTGTTGAGTGATGAAGTTTACCTGCACGCAAGTCGCCGGCAATATAGTTTGCGAGGGTCATAGCGTACTAAGATAAGCTAGTCAGTGGGGTTTGTTGCTCAATGCAAACTATGTGCATGTTACTTATCAATGATTTAGTAGGTTTTCGTTGACAATGTTTTTTTTTAATTTAATTTTTGATTTGTCGAATGTATTGAGTGAATGGTATGAGTGATCGCATAAATTTATATTGGAGTTAAATAAATTACGCAGTTTTAGCGGGAATGGGATTGCATGATGGTTGAATTACACCATACATTGAAAACTCATATGAGGTGTTATGTTGTTTCTTCTTAAATTCTGAGTGGTGAAGTTTCTGAAGCAAAGTCGCGGCCAATATGATTTGACGAGGATCAGTAAGGTATCTGGAAAAGCTAACCATAGGTGGGGTTTGTTCGCTAATGAAGACGAATGTGGCATAAAGCTAGCATGGTGAGGTTGTTCGTCAATGTAAGACTATGTGGCATGTCTATTATCCATGACTTTAGTAGTTTCGTGAAAAGTGTCTTTTTTTAAAAAAATTTAATTTTTGACTTTTCGAATGTTTGAGTGAAAGATAATGAAGTGATCGCATAAATGATAGTGGAGTTAAAATAATTACTGCAAAGTTTTTAGCCGAAATGGGTTGCAGGATGTTGCGACTCAACATCATTGAAAACTATATGAGGTGTTATGTTTGTTTCTTCTTAACTTCTGAGGTGAGTTCCTGCACGCAGTCGCCAGTACATGTTGACGAATGATCGTAAGTTGTACTAGAAAAGCTAGCATGGTGGGTTGTTCGTCAATGGAAGCTATGGCGATAGATAGCATGGTGAGGTTGTCGCTAATAGACGGAATGTGGCTGTCTACTTTCCATTGACTTTAGTAGTTTCTCGTTGACAAAGTGTATCTTTTTTTCTTTTTTTTTTTTAAGTTAATTTTGATTTTGAATGTATTCGTTGAATGTGATAATGAAGTGTCGCAATAATTATATTGGAGTTAAATAATTACTTGAAGTGATTGAGCGTGAAGGATTGCAGGATGGTTGCGTCAACTCATACATTGAAAACTCATATGAGTGTTATTTGTTTTTTTAATTTCTGTTGAGTAGATTGAGAAATGTTTACCTGAGAGCCTTGCCACATATGATTGACGAGCAGTAAAGGTACTAAGATTAAAGCTACCCCATGTGGGTTTGTTCGCTATGGACTATGTGGGATGTCTACTTATCCATGATTTTAGTAAGGTTTCCGTTGACAAAGTGTCTTTCTTTTTTAATTTATTTATTTGATTTTCAAATGTATTGAGTGAATGATTATGAGTGGATCGCATAATTATATTGGAGTTAAAGAACTTACTGCAAGTTTTTAGCGGACATGGGGATGTGGATGTTGCGATTCAACACACTACATTGAAAACTCATATGAGGTGTATATGTTAGTTCTTTAAATTCTGGGAGAGTTCTGCACGCAGTTGCCATATAGCTTGACGAGGATCAGTAAGGAACCTAGATACTAGCCATGGTGGGTTTGTATCGCTCAAATGACGACTATGTGGCATAAGCTGCATGGTGAGGTTTGTTCGCTCAATGAAGACTTATGTGATTTCTACTTTCGTGACTGTGTAGGTTTTCCGTTGACAAGTGTTTTTTTTTAATTTAATTTTTGATTTTTGAACGTATTGACCGTAAGGATTATGAAGTGTCACATAATTATATTTGAGTGGTAAATAATTCTTGCAAAGTGATTAGGGTGAAATGGGATTGCAGTAGGATGTCTGGATTCCACCATACTTGAAACTCATATGAGGTTTATGTTGTCTTTTAAATTTCTAAGTGATGAGTTACCTGCCGCAACAGTCGGCCAGCCACTTAGATTTATGACGAGGACAGAAGCGTCTAATAACGCTGCAATGGTAGGGTTTGATCGCTCAATTGAAGATATGTGGCTATAAGCTAGCCATTGAAGGTTTTGTCTCACTACATGAAGCCTAATGTGATGTTACTTTC
>VALG01016333.1:0-15689 GCA_009835305.1 Ipomoea purpurea | reverse complement strand
CATTTTATATATAATCAGTTAAGAGTAAAGAATAAATTTACCAAACACTTTTTTTATGACCAACTAATTCTATCAACTAGTCAAAATAATTAACATAATCAATTATCAACTAATAATTGCTAAACACTCTATTCATAAATAATAAAATATACAAAAATGATATATTCTCTTCATTACCATTCAAGTGGTAGGGCGGGGGTTTGACTCCCACCACCAACATCTTGGAATTAGGATTCTCCAAGCTATAGTTCGGCACATTAGGCTCTCTAAAATTAGAGATTGACTCCCCAAGTTATAGAAGTATGGAGATGAATCCCTCTTGCATTGTGCACCAGTGTCAACAACATGGACTGACAAGGAGATTGCTTGAGCGACTCAATATTTACCTCATCCAATGACTCTTGGGTAAGGGTTCTGAGGTTTATGATTAGTTTAGCATAATTGAAAACTTTTATATATATATGTGTGTGTGTGTGTGGTGTGTGTGTGGTGTGTGTGTCTCAAATATACTAAAGAAAGTTGAGAGGAGATTGGTCTTGAAATTTTCGGTATTGACAATAAAGATTTACACGACGTTTGGTTGAAGGAATTTAAATTCCCTTCTCACCTAATTCTAAAGGCCACAAAATTCTCTTGTTTGATTGAAAAGAATTGCAATTCCCCCATTTTCATGGAATTAAAATACCATGTTCCCCTGAGATTTTAATTCCTGGGATCTTAGGAAGAAAAAAAGATAGTGATGAGTCAAAATTATCCCTTCCCTTTTTAACCTAAAATTAATGTCTAACAACAATAATGGACATTTTTTACTTTATACTACTTATTCCCTTTCAATTTCCATGTATACCAAACATTGGAATTGAAATTCCCAGTAATTATATTCCTGTAAACCAAACACTGGAATTTAAATTCTCACTTTATTCCTAGTAATTCATCTTCCATGGAATTACAATTCCTTTTTCACGTAATTCCCCTCTCCAACCAAACGCCTAGTTAAGGTCAACTTTCAAAAATAATTTTACAAAAATAACTCAACTATATATAAAGCAAATCATATTTAATGTGGCACATTTTTTTTTTTTAATGGCAAGTAGAATTTGCAACCATTAATCGAAAACTAGCATTGGGTAAGTCACATTATAGCCAAAAATTACACATGAGAGGTAAACGCACTAGGAAGATCTTATTTGACAGGCTCGATCAACTAAGAGAATGTTATTTTGTCATTTATTTTAATTTATGGGAAAACTTGCAATTGCTTTCTAAAAATGTACGTGCTATGGGTGAAGCCCGTCTTGTCACCCTAGACAGCAAAAGATCGACCACGAGAGGTAAAACCAAAGGTGTGCGATGGGTGAAACCCACCTTGTGACTTTAACAAACAAAAGACAACGGGGGGTAAACCGACCTAGGAAGTGTGTTATAGTAGTGTGTGTGTGTGTATTAAAAATTTCATATTTAATACATACATGGACAATGACATTGCTATTTTTATTTTCATTTTTTATCCCTTGTTTTTTATTCTACTGTTCAAAAGTAAATGAGTAAAATGGTAATGAGTTTTTTTTTTTTTGGTAAACACAGGGTTTTCACTGTCTAACACAGTGATTAATCCCATCGCTGAATTGTAGACACATCTTTTGGGTGGGACAACTGGCCTGGAGATTTAAGGCTGCTCCATTCCCAAAGCCAAGGATCGAACCCTTGACCTTTGGTTAAGGATGGATGAGTCCCAAAATGGTAATGAGTTTTGTAATCATTAAATGATTTGATTCTAATAGTAGTTTGAACCCCTCTCGTATGGAAAAATAATCTAGCCTTCACTTGCCTCTTAATTGGGCCGACCGGTGTGAATGAGAATTAGTCTGAGTATGATACGGGCTTAAAGGTGTCTTCTACAGTTAGGGCATGTTCAGGACACCTCTTGACCTACAAAAAAAAAAAAAAAAAAAAAAACTCCGTAGTAGGATAACAAAAGTAGACAAATAAACATGATAATGAATATCAAAACCCTATAGTATGGTGCCAAAATTTCCAACCAAACACCACCTTAAATAGACAATTAGTTGACTATTAAATAATTTGTTTTTCAATAACATATATATATATAATTTATACGTGATAAAAAACAATAATAAGTAAAATGACACTTTTCATATTGGTAACACGTTTAGGCTATTCGTTAATAAATATGTCAAAATTTGCCTTTAGTCTTCAAAAACATTTGTTAATCATGCTAAGCTACTAATGAAATTTCACATCTCATTCATCTTTTTCTCCTTAAAACGTACCCAACTTCATATTTATTCATCGGTGTAACAAGCAATAGTGACATATCTTTTTAAAATTCTAATTGCTACGTCATCAAAAAGATGAATACAATGTGAAATTTCATTATTAATCTTGATTAATTTAGGGTCTATGAGTATTAAAGATAAAATTTAACATAATTGTTAATAGAAAGATCGCAATTACCACTTTACTAATAACTTATAGGTTAAAAATGACGACATATATAATATTACTAGCATTATACGATATATAGGGCTAGCTCAAGGCATGTGCGTTCAAGACAATGGCAAATGGTCCCTAATTGTTGTGTATTTAAGATACGTATATATATAGTATATATATATATATATTTTTTTATTTTTTTTTTTAATCATTATATATATATATATATATATATATATATATATATATATATATATATATATTTATTTATTGTATTTATTTATTTATTTATCATTATTTTTGATACTCCGTAATTGATTATTATTGGGTCTCTATAAAATTTACAATTGATTTTAATTACAATTTAAAGTAAAATTTCAGAAGAACCTGGCGTTAGAATTTGGTGAATAATTTTGTATCTAAATATGCACAAGGAAAGACACTTCTAATTAATTTTAAGTTATTTCTTTCTTTGTTGAATTGTTATGCGTTATATTTTGACAAAATATTTTTATTTGGGAAAATTGTAAAAAATGTCCCTCTAAAATATGTCAATTATCAATGTCACTCTTGAATTATGAGTGGTGTAAATGTTGCCCCTCAATTATTAAAATGGTGCACATATAGCCCCTCCCGTAACGGAATCTGTGGTTCCCCAACGCTATCCATCGTTGGTATTTCGAATCGGAGGGAGGAAAAAAACAACTAAATTACATATTTACTCCGACTTAATGATGTCGTACACTAACGGGGAATCACATGTCCGTTACGGGAGGGGCTATATGTGCACCGTTCTGATAATTGAGTGGCAACATTTACACCACTCATAATTCAGGGGTAACATTGATAATTGACATATTATAGAGGGGCATTTTTTACAATTTTCCCTTATTATTTTATATTTGTACTCATACTAATAATTAAAAGGAAAAATTGTAAAAAAATGCCCCCCTATAATATGCCAATTATCAAATGTTACCCCTGGATTATGAGTAGTGTAAATGTTGTCCCTCAATTATCAAAACGGTGCACATATAGCCCCTCCCATTACGGACATGTGGTTCCCCGTTAATGTAGACACCGTTAAATCGAAGGTAAATATGTGAATTTAGTTTATTTTTTCCTCCCTCGATTCGAGGAGTACCAACGATGGACAGCAGTGGGGAACCACAGATCCGGGTTACGGGAGGCTATATGGTGCACCATTTTGATAAGTGAGGGGCAACATTTACACCACTCCATAATTCAGGGTGACATTGATAATTGGCATATTATAAAGTGGCATTTTTTACAATTTTTCCTAAGTTAAAGATTGAATAATTAGAATTTTTTTTTTTTTTGTTACGAAAAGAAAATGGCTTAGTAGATGTCCAATTCAAGATGGACCATGCGATCGGTCGGTTATTATATATATATCTCCCTGCATATTACTGCATTGGTGGTGGTTGCTCTCATCAAGTTGCTTACAGATGCACGCACAGTGTCTCCAGACAACCAAAATGTAGGTTTCCATGCCCACAGCTTTCGTAGGTGTCCATTTCAGTAGCCTCAACTCGGGAGTAGTGGTAGGGTTTGCCAACGACTTACATTATTACGGAGTAGCATAGATGAATTTAAAAATAAAAATAAAATGAGTGGCGTACGTAAAGCCCTAACTCTATAAACAAACATGCCTAAATTATACAACTAAAAAGGGAAGCATGCAAAGGTAGGCATGACGGTTAGAACTTAAACCGTGCACTGTTGAATCAGAACATGAATGAAATTGTCTAGTTAAAGTGCTTCGTAATAAAAGAATTGAAACTGTCAGTTCCGGTCGATTCCGGTTCCAAACCTTAAAAAAAATAAAAAATTTGAAAACTAGGCCAACAGGACCCACAAAAAATATTATAGATTTTTTTTTTAAAAAATAAATTCGGTTAGAACTGACGGTTTCAATCGAAACTGGAATCGCGGTCACCCCTAGCAAAGGTAGACATGGTCGTGTACAATTATTTCCAAAAATTTAGAAAGTTTAAAAAAAACAGTGAATTATTGATTTTTTTGAGTTTAGCTAGAAGAAGAAAAATATTATGTGTAATTATTCAATTATTTACTTTTTTACTTTATTTTACACTCAAAAATTTTGATGTAAATATTTGTAATGAGGCTCACATGAAAAAATAATTTATCTATGTCCATCACATCAAAGAGTAAGATTTGAAAGTACAATTCACTAGCCGCAGAGTGGGAGCTACCTCTCAAAGTGATGGGGGGTTCCTTTGTGTGCAATGAGCACCCGTCTAGCCTCTGTGGTTCATGTTCAGTTGAGTTACCATGATTTACATCCTCCCAAATGCTCGTTCGGCGGGGGTGTGGGGAGGACCCTTAGGGTTGGGTTCAGCCTTTTGAAAAAAAAAAGAATTGAAAAGTTACAATGGTACTATACGGTTCAATTGACACTATTTGGGAGAAAGAGATCAAGGTTCAAAACCTCGGCTACGACAGTGTAGGAATTATTTCAAATTGGGTAGATCCCTTGTGCGCACCGACATTTGGCCTTGTCTGTTGAGTTACTGTGATTTACATCCTTTCAATTGCTCTAATGGGCCGAAGTGTGAAGGATATTTGGAGTTGGGGATTCAACCTTTTGGGAGAATACAAATTGAAAGTACATTGTAATAGAACTCTAAAATAAAACATAAACATATTCAAAATACAGACAAATAATTGTCTCTTCAAATTGCCAAATAAACGTGACACTTGGATGATAATTTTTGCCAAGTAAAGGATGTAAGAGCATCTTTATCTGTTGGAATTCTTTTTTTCAGTTTTTTGTGAACCTCAACATCCACATCATCATTCACTATCTCACTCAACCACAAAACTTTCCCTACTTTAGTTTTAAGTTTTTTTCTCAATTTTTTTATGGACTCATCATTTAACTATCTTATATTTTAATTATTTTTTTATTTATTTGAATTATAAATTTATAATTGTAATAAAAACTTAATTTAAATATACACAACTATTTATTTTAATCATTTCAAAATTTAATTGTAATTAAATCATTCAAAATTTGATTAGAAATATATTGCATATTAAAACAATAAAAAAAAAAAAAACAAACCAAATGCAAAAATAAAAAATTAAAATTTAAAAATTGTCGCATTAAAAATCAACCTAAACGGAAAAAAAAAAAAAAAAAAACATCTAGTTTTGAGAGTGGCGCCTTGGGAAGCCAGTGAGACGCACTTGCGCGTCTCGCTAGCCTTTAAAAAAAAAGTTGCAAACTCTTGATTTTAGATGGCAGCTTTAACAAGAATGTCTGTAATACGATTTTACTCTAAAGAATTATACACTAAAACACATCCCATTCATCTCAATACCTACTTAACAAATTTAGAGTACTTAAAAAAAAAAAAAAAAAAAGAGAGGTTATAAATATTTATAACCACATCAAAAAGTGAGTATTGTAAAATAAATTTAAAAATGTGAAAGCAGCATTTTTCATTCGGAAATCAAAAAGCAAATTTTGCTATAAACGAATTATGAATATTAAATGAGGCATTGATGTGGGGCGGGACCCGGACATCACATATTCACATGGGTCTTCTACTACCTTCTTTTAGCACGTTTTAATTGCAAAGAAAGAAAACGAATTAAATGATGGAGTGGTGGGGCCCCGACCCGTATAGAGTGCAGTGGAGACTACAATTCAAAGTGGGGTCCACGCTGCGCCCCTAGTATCTTCTCAACGATCACATGGTTGGCATTTTAGCTCCTTGATTTCCCAATTATTCCCTGCCGTCTTATTCCCAAAAAAAAAATAAAAAATGCCCTCCACATGCGCTAAATTACCTAAACGCCCTTGTCCTTCAAATTATGTTCATTATTGCAAACTAATTATATTAGTTGCTGTGACCGAGAGTCTTAAGGCATTAGTACGATGGATTAAATGTCTCATTTAAGACTTACTTTCAATAATAATAATAGGATAATGTTCAATTCTTGTCACAAATATTAATGATGAGTTTGGTTAGAAGGAAAAAATTATGTGAGAAATGAATAATATAAAAATAAAGTGGTAATTTAAATTTCATGTTTTGGGTTAAAGGAATATAATTACTAGAAATTTCAATTTAATTTCAATATTTTGTATATATAGAATTGAAAAAAAATAAGTAGGTATAAAGTTCAAAAACACCCTTACATATAATAATAATAATTAAAATAATAATAATAATAATAATAATAATAATAATAATATTATTATTATATTATTATTTATTATTAATATTATTTCTAAATGGCCAAATTCATATTTTGTTTTTAAAATTTTATGTAACACGCTGTAAATAAACCCTAGAATTGCATAACGAAAATAATAAAATAGATAAGGGAGTTATGAGAAAACATATTGGAGTGAGGTTGGGCCTATTGATCGATATTCTATGTTGAGAGTATAAGAAGAAGACACACTATAATAGAAAGAAAGAGGTCAAGTATCAATTTTAGTTTTTTTATTTATTTTATTTTTAAAGAGGGATAATTTTGTCTCAAAATTATTTCTTTTAATTCATAAAATCCATGAAATTGAAATATCAAGGGGGCATGAGATTCTAATTCCATGAAAATGATGGAATTTAATTCCACAAAATTGTAATTCCTTCCAACCAAATTAAGGGATTTACTTGCCTTCAAAATTATGTAAGAATTAGGTGAGAATGAAATTGTAATTCCCTCAAATCAAATACCCCGTGAAAGTTTAAGGTTTTGGTTGAACTTTTGTGAGAAGAAGCCACAGAAGTATAAGTTTGGTGTTAATTTTCAAAATTGAAAAACTTGAATTATTAAAAAACTATTGTAATGCCAAGCACCATGTGTGCTCAGATGACATGTACTGACATCTCTCATGTGGAGATCATGAGATTGAGCCTCAGTTGGAGGCGTGGTGTGTGTTAACTCTTTGTTTAATAATAATAATAATTAAAAGATCCGGAAAAAGTCAAAACCAAAATGACTAAAAGTTTCCAAAATATGATAATTTGGGGTTGTTAGAGCCTCTCCAACCCAAAACATAAAAAAATTTACACCAAATGTTACATCAGAAGGAATATTCTTACACCAAATTTTATCATCTCCAACTCATTACCAAAAATGTTATTCTACACTAAACTAATTTTGTTTTTCAAAATTTAAAAGTTTATTAGTTCGAATTTAATTAGTTTAATATAAAATATAATTCGTGATATAAATAATAATATTTTAGTACAATATAATTTTGTTAAAATTATGATTTAGGTAATTTAATTTTTAATTAATATATATTCAATATTAGTATTGTTTTAATCGTCTTGATAAAATATTTCAAATAATATAATTTATGTTTAATAATATAAAACTTATGTATAAATATTTAACAAAATATATTAAAATCTCTAAATGAATAAATGATATAAAAGAAATTAACAAAAAAGTAGGGACAAAATAGGAATAAAAACTTTACACCATAAATGGCGTGGATGAACAATGATGTGCCATATTTGGCGCAACACTATTAATAAACGCTAAAAAAATTGTTTGATTTGCCTTCTCATTGGAGATCGATGGCCTTAAAGGACAAAAACAATTGTCTGTGACTAAATTTGAAAATGTCACCAATGACAAAGAGACCTCAACTGGAATTAACTCAATTAATATACCAAATATTAATTCTTATTAAATTTAGATAGTCCATTTTCTAATTTAATAAAAAATGATGGAGTTCATTATCGAAATGATCCCTTGAGTATAGTGAAATTATCAATTTGGTCATTGATTTTTTATTTTTTTTCCCTAATTAAGTCTTAACTTTAAAAATCTTAATAAATTGGTCATCTGTTTGTTTAGCCGTTGGACGTTCGTTTACTCGTGATCAAATTGATAATTTCGCTATAATCAATAGACCATTTCAATAATTCACTCTTCGATTTAATAAGAGAGGAAATGGAGTATGTTATGATCGAAATGGTCCCTTGACCTTAAATAATAAAATGATGATTACTAAATTTTTCAATAATATAATAAAATTCACTTTTATTAAAGGGCTTTGATTACAAAACTAATTAACATCTCCATCATGTGCAGTTAAGATTTGGTAGATTAAGCAATAAAAGTGATTTGTTTTCTTTTTAGGAGAAATAAAGATATGTAAGGGAGGATGAATGATGAATCAGCCACCTGCTCGTGAAACGTGTGAAAAAGATTGAAGAAAAATAAAAGAGAATGGCGAATCAGGTGCGAGGAATCTTTCCATTTCTACCCCCAAACGTCAATTCAAGGATAATGTGCAGAACAGTTGTAGGAGAAGAAGAGTGGTTTTAGTCATATGTGCCGACGGCTCAAGTTGCTGGTGGAGGGACCGACGGCGGAAACTCGCGTTCACATGTGATTCATAATCGAGATTCGAACCCATGACCTTTCGTATGACTTTGATACCAAATTAAAGCATGTAATTCATATCAACTAAAAGTCTAAGTTGATAGTTAGATTACACATTTGTATGTTTATGTTATATTATATGTCAACAGCCAGGGCAGTCGATTGAGCGGAAAAGATTCATCCATCTTTAACCAAATGTCAAATATTTGATTCTTGGCTTTGGGTGTGAAGCAATTTTAAATCTCCAGATCAGCTCTCTCACCCAAAAGATGTACCTACAATTCAACGAGGGATTAGTCACTTTGTTTGACGGTGGAAACTCTGGTTACACAAAAAAAATCTATATGTCTGTCCGCAGGCACATCCCGTGCGAAACGTTTCACCGCCGGCCACTATTACCCTGCTTTGTATTTTGGTTGATTATGTTTGAAATTTTTTACTCTGAATCTCTATTTCGTTATTCTTATTTTTTAACGTGATAAATAATAATAAGTTATTTTCATTTTATGAATTTCAAGAAAGATGTTTATGTACAAAGTTTGTTTGAGAGAATAAAATGTGAAAATATCTTTTGAGAGTTAAAAACCAGGAGTATTTTTTATTTGAAAAATATCTAGTGTACTATTCTACTGTGAAGACAGGACAAATATCTACTATACGATACTACTGTGAAGTGTTATTCTGATAAGATATTATTGAATGGGGGAAATGAAAGGAGAAAACTGCGACCCTTTAGCTAATGAATAGATGCAATATTTTAGTAAAAAAAAATTAAAGAGAAAAGTGTCAAATAAGTTGAATTTGTGTAATTAAGTCATTAATTAATTACTTAAAAACTATGACATATGTATTTGTTTTTTCTTTTACAAATTACAAATAAGTTTTCATGTAATTGAATTTGTTAAATTTAAATTTGTGTAATCAAGTCATTAATTTAAAACTATGCCATCTGTAATTTTTTTTTAAATTTTTGGTTTTGTTGCCATGTCAGCTTTAAAAAAAAAAAATTATGTAAGCAAACAAGTAAAAATCATCACCTAGAAACATACTAGTAACGGGTAAAAAATGTAAATTACACATTTTTTACTTGTTCATTGATTTTTTTTTTTTTTTTGTAAGGACTTGTTCATCATTGATTTAGTCGTGCTAAATGGAAGTCTAATCGGATACCATTAGACCACATAGTCTTGATAATCGCACATATTTTAATTTAAGGAAAATACTTGGTGTACTCCCAATTTGTATTCATTCTCACATGGTCTTGATGTAGACATTTTTCGATGGACCTACATGATAAAAATAACCAATCCATATTTGCCACCCAGAGTATATTTAAAGATTGGAATGAGTAAAAAAAATTGTCCGTTAGGGATAGATTGGAATTGAAATCATTATTATTCAAATTAAATTTATATTTCTTTTTACTAGATTGCCCTCCATAAGACCATAACCCACGCTTGTGCCTATAACTTTATGAAATCATCAAGTCTTTTGGGAAGAATGAAATCATTATTAGGACTCTTATACTAGTAGTTCATTAGGACTCTTTATCTGCTCTCTATATTATTACTTGTACAGACTCAGTTAGGGTTTAATTCAATAATCAAATCCTCATCTGGTATCAGTTTCCAGGTTTATTCCATGGCAGCCTTGGGAGACAATAATGGCGGATCTGTTCGTGATTCTTCCGAACGGACTGTGTCCGAGGTTGCTCCCGTTTCTTCTCATCCGGCTCCGAGTCTGTCTTCGGCGCATCACTTTGTCTCGCTTAAGCTTACCGTTCACAATTATCTTTTTTGGAGGCACTCAAATGCTTCCGTTCTTGGAGGGGCAGGGTCTCCTTGGTTATGTGGATGGTACGCATGCTGTCCGACCGGCGCAGCACCGGTGGGTTCCACGGCGGAGGCGGCGCGTTCCGCGTCGAGTTCGGCTTCGGCGTCGGATCAGTGGCGCAGGCAGGACAAGGCATCTTGTCCCTTTTGATTTCGTCGCTGTCTGATGAGATGATCATATGGCAGTTGGTCGGTCTACTTCCCGTGCCTTGTGGTTTGGCCATCGAGCAGGAGCTCGGATCGGCGACACGTCTCGTGCGTTACGGCTCCTTGGCGAGTTAACAGGCGCTGACTCAGGGGACTCTTCCGTCTCGACTATCTCGGCGAGCACGGATGCTTGTCGAGGACTTGGCACTTGCCGGACGCCGATCACGCTTGATGATCAAAATATCTACGTTTTTCGCGGTTACGGCCGGAGCTTCGTCCACTCGTTGCCCTTGACGCGTGGTTTCTCCGGTGACGTTATCCGAGCTTTCGGACTATCTTACCTCTCAGGAGTGGATTTGTGCGGCTGGCGGTGGTGGAGTTGGTTCGCCGGCTGTTATGGCCGCTAGTCGCGGCCGCGGTGGCGGTCGTCGTGGTGGCTCGGGCGGCAGCTCGGGCGGTTGGCTGGCAGTGAGGCTCGGTCGGGTGGATCCGGTGCTAGCCGAAGCGGTCGAGGTGGCCGCGGTCGGGGCCGCGGTCGGTCCGATATCCGTTGTCAGATTTGTGATAAACAGGGGCACTCTGCGTTGAATTGCTATCGCAGGTATTCTGATCTCCGGTCCTCAGGTTCACATGGCATATTCTGGGGACGCGGTGGCTCGGCTGATTCTCATCAGTGGTGTTCCTGACACGGGTGCACGAATCATGGCGACACCTGACTCCTCGGTGTTGATTCCGCTGCTGGCTATGATGGTTCTGGACACTCTTCGAGTCGGCAAATTGGTTCCAGGTATGACTATACTTGTGTTTGGTTTCTTTTCGATAGCCTTCTCCTTAGTAAACTTTTTCGTTTCAACGATGTCTTGCATGTCCCTGCTTGTCGTCGTCCTTACTTTCTGTTCAGCGTTTTGCTCGGGACAATCGTGTCTTTTTTTGGTTTTACTCTGGGTATTTTCTTGTGAAGAGATCTCTTGGACCAAGAAGGTGCTTTTTAAGCGGGGGTGCGATCGAGCGGTTTATATACTTGGCCTGTTTCCGTGTCATAGTCGTCTGGCTTAATGTTGCTGCGCGTGTCTCGTTTCTACTTGGCACCAGCGGCTTGGTCATCCCACACACGGGTTTCTGCGTCAATTTTACAGTTGTCTTGGTGTTGGTCATTTAATTTAGTGATTGTCAAATGTTTGTTCGCCTGTCAGTTAGGGAAATCTTCCCGTTCTTACCTCTGCGTATTGCTACTTCGAGTACCGTGTGTTAGAACTCGTTTATATGATATTTGGGGCCCTGCCGCCAATAACATCTGTTAATGTATCCGTTACTTCGTTTTGTTTGTGGATGACTTTACAGTTATGTTTGGTTTGATATCTATGCGCTGCCAAAACCGATATCTTATGCTATCTTTGACGTTCGCTCTTCTCGTTTGAACGTTCGGTTCTCTCACAAAATACTTGCTATTCAAATTTTCTTGGATTTTTTTAAGGGGGGGGAGAGTACAAAAAGCTCCACTTACGTTTGTGTCCCTTGGTATTCGTCACAGGCAGTCCTGTGCGTATACACATAACAGAATGGTCGGGTTTTAGAGCGCCGTCATTAGGCATATAGTGAGACTGGTTGGCTTTATGGCTCAGGTTCCGTTCCTCTTCGTTATTGGGATTTTGCTTTTGAAACGGCAGTTTATTTATACTAAGATGCCTATCGGGTTTTACAATGACTCACCCATTATCGCCTACTCTCCCCTCCGTCTTACTCCTTTTGCGGGTGTTTGGGTGTCTTTGGTTCCTCTACACGTCGCATATATCGTATAAACTCAGTAGCCGTTCGTCTCCGTGTATTTCTTAGGTTATTCCCGACTCTTTCCGGGGCTATCGTTGTTTAGATACATGTCACTAATAAAGTCTTTAGTCTGGTCTCCATGTGCCGATTCGCTGAGGCTGTTTTTCCGTTTGCTGAGTGGTGTTTTCTACGCCGGTTGTTGCCACGCCCGGGCTGCTCTGTGTGGTGTTGCTCCGTTGTTCCATTCCTGCGCCGTTTCTGCGCCGGTTTTGCCTGCTAGGGAGGAGCGGGGTTTCGGTCCTGGGTTCGATTCGGATTCTGTGAGCGGAACAGTTTCTGATGTGGACAGGTTGCGCCGGTCATCGACGGCGAAACCGGTGTTTATAGTTTTAAAAACTGAGTATGAAATATGAATTGTATAACTCTATAAAAGGTCGCGTCCCCCATCCCTCTATTTCCAATGCATGAGAAGGCAAAACCTCGAGGCGCAAAGAAGAAATGCGTAGGGAGAGTTCCTACTATTCTAAATTTAAGTGCGCAATTAGTGAGAATCAGTCAAAGATCATGAAGGCTGTGTGTAGTGAGCGTGTCTAAATGAAGGCTATGTTTTCTCTCATGATTGTGTGTTTCTTTTATTGTGCTATAAGTAATTAATAGATATAAACGGTAAGGTGTCGAAAGCACCCTACCCGAGTGAGTCCTGGCGGAGGTAGTTGGGATTTTTGTCATAGATATAACTTTCATTATCATTCAGAATGAAGACTCACAAAACCTTTCTCTCATTTGTATTTCTTAAGTCTGGCAATAGAAGGTTGTTGGAATCACTCTGTGACAATGAAATACGCGGCAAGGCGGACACAAGATGACACATATCCAAAATAAATACAACGAGGCAAGGAAAAGTTTCGGTAGAACCCAAACGACGGCAAAAATACGACCAACAACAATTCCACTCGTTGAAAATCTCGGTCAGGTGTTGCCGGCAAGTCAGTGTGACGCGCGCCATACTCGATCATCATCATAACATCACACTTCGAATCAATCTTCTGTAAGATTTCCCGAAGACTAAAACAGGCTATGGCATATAATCGTAGGATAAACTACGCAACTTACTGAAAATGCTACTGGGACCAGAATCGACACGTTATATAAAATGATTTGGAGTAGTATGCCACATTCAAAATCTGAAGTGTAGTAATGTCGCATTGGGCAGCCCGTGTAAAGTTTGATATTTGGATGACGTTATCGGACTCTGCAATATCGCTTGTGTCTCATGCGTCTCGCGTTGTAATGATTCCTTGAATGCGCGAGAACACATAATAGCATTCGTTTCTCATGTCTTCTTTCTCTCCTGCTGCGACTGCCGCTAGGACAGTCAGGTGGTGGTTGATGTATTGGAATTTGATGTAGTCGCAGAAATCAAAATGAGGGCGTTTCCGATCGTGCTTTATACTTTCTTCTTGAACCGATGGAATATACGTGAAATGGAGATTTAATTTTTACCTCTGTTAGATATGCAGTTTTTTAATTATGGAAATTCTCATTCTTTATCATGGATTCGTTATATTCCAATGGATGTGTATGATATAGAGGGTATACAATGTCAAGTTTTAATGCTATTCTATCGTTCTTATAAAATTCCGGAGTCTATTTGCGTAGTTAATTGTGTCGATTGGTGTTACCTTACTACGTCTCAGTGGATTAATGTAATGTGATATAATATGTGTGTGTGTGTATTTTATGGTGTATAAGTGGGTTATTGTGCTTGCGTTGGTCTATTACATGAGCGGACTTAAGTCTTGCGTTATATAAGGGCTGAGAAGCTCGGTCCACAAATTATACCGCCTCGCGGGGATATGTGGAAAGTACTCCCAGGGAATTGAATGCTGGTAACTTTAATGCACAGCAACCCTACTGTTGCCATAGATGAGACGATTTATAATAGAGTGTTGTTAGGATGATTGGTCCGTAGTTCATTGATAAGTCCTTTCGGAGTATTTGCTCTGATGTATGCTGTTATTGCAATTGTTATGGCGGCTATCCTGTGTTAAGTCCTAATTGTATGCACTCAGGTATCGGGCTATTATACGTTATTTCGTCTAGTGTCACTTTGTTTTGTTTTGTTTACACTACTATATAGTCAGTGGTCGTGCATATTGTATCATCATAGATTAGTCCATTTTCTGTAATGCTAGGTCTCCTCGCTTGTAGAACGAGTATGTGTTTAGATGCAGTCAGCGCGCCTGGATACTCTGCATGAACAAATAGTAAACTTCCGTGCATCTATGCTGCTTTTTGTTGCTAGTTCTTTTGTGATTTGGTTTGGATATGCAGTGGCTTCGCTTCCATCGTTGCATTCAGGTAGCAATCTTCGTTGCAAGTCTTCCATCTGCCGATTGCCCACTGATTTTTCTTCTTGTTCTGTCTGAGTGGTTAATCAGATAGCTGAGTTTAGATTTCTTAGTTTAGTCTCATATTCTGATGACGGTATTGTGGATCATAACGTTTCTGTCTGTGCTATCATGCTTAAAAGATCCTACTCGATGATATGGTGCTGGTGCTCGTCTGTCGTGAGATTATCGATTGGAGGAATATACTGTGTGACTCGTATACGATTTGTAGGTCAGATTGTGTGCCTCAGGAGTCTCAGCGCTTGGTTGTCACAGGTAATCGTTGGGCAAGCTAGCTGCGGAGTTCAAAAATTCGGAAGATATGGGAGCGCGGATCCGTCCTCATTTCCTTTTTTCACCTTGTGGCTATTGAAACAGAGCATGTTGGCGTTATTGTGCGATGGTGGGGCCCTACTCTCTCTAGTCGATCAGTACTTATCTGAGGCACATATGCTCTTTATGATCCTGGTGGCTATATGGTTGGTGATGGCACAGTCCACGAGTATAGTCTCTTAGATTGCACCCAGTTATAGCTGTATGTATGAAGTGCTGGTTTGATGGATTATTTTCGGGTGTAGTTCTTCTTACCGCTTAAGCATTGTTCTCTGATCCTTGTGTCTCGGATACTTGGATTGTCACTGGTGTGTATTCTGACTTTCTATCTGACTGTAGCTTCTCTATCATGTAACTACTTCAT
>VALG01016332.1:0-21230 GCA_009835305.1 Ipomoea purpurea | reverse complement strand
ACGTGTTATGCAGTTAATGATCTTGGAAGCCAGGTACTGATGTTGGTTGAAAGGAAGTTATTTCAAGGCAAATACTTGACCCACTTGGGCCACAGAGCTACAGTGCATGGGGAAAATGGGAAGAAGCTAAACAAATTCTTGGAGATACATAACACATGCAATCCCAAGGTTTCCTAATCCGTTTCCACAAAAACACTTATTGCATGAGGCTGCTTAAGCAGGCAATTAAGGTTTTTATGGAAAAGCTTGTGGGGCAATGATGGGTAGTATATTTAATGAAAGTGGTGAAGAACGAGATGGGCTGACGGGCGCTCCACGTTGGCGGCCCGGTTTGGGAACAGGGGAGGTGGCTGAAAATCCTTGTAGGGAAAGAAACCCTAATCTCCTCTATCAAAGGTGCAACCGGAGGTCTTCTCCCCATCCTTACGCTGCAGCTTTGCCAATCCTCAACAGAGCCCTGCCTGGAGTGTTTCCTATTTCTGGGTTTGTCACTAAGAACGATGGAGACCGCAAGTTGATCCATATGCAGGCCCATAACTGGTGGCCACCATCTTTGTTAACTTAATCAAGTTCTAAATTTATGGTATGGACCCACCCACTCATTTAAGACATTCAACATTACCACTCCCAATCCAACACATCCTTAGTTTACAAAACTGGCACAATGCCCGGGCTACCCATGGCGGAGGCCACCAATGGGGGCCGTGGGGGTAAGGCTTGCCCCCACTGCCCTACCCCATATAATGTATCTTAACTAAATATACCAAATTTAACAAAGTTTGGATGCTTGGATGATAAGGCCATTGTTTCTCTAATATGAAATGAAGGTTACGTAGTTGAAATTCTTTTAGGTTGCCCATTTTTTTTCTTACTATATTATAATTCTATTGCCCTTTGTAACTGTGTTTAGTTGTCATTTGTTTTTCACTGCCTTATGCATTCCATTTATTGCCATTTGTTTTTCACTGTAGTTGCTATTGTTTTTCACTTACCTTATGCATTCCATTTGTATTGATGTAGTTGTTTAATGTTATATTAATTTATTAAGGACCAATAAATTTGCTTGAAATTCGTTAATGTTAGTTGGTATAGTTGTTTATTTGGAATAATTAGTTAATGTTAGTTAGCATATAGCTAGTTGTTTAACAGTTTTATTCGTATTTGATATTTTGTATTTTGTATTTGAACATTTTTTAATTCATTTTATCTTTGCTTTTTCGTCTCCACTCCTTGGCCCCGCCACTGTCCGCTACTGTTGTAAAGGGTTTTTTCCAACTGTTGTACAACAGTCGGCGATGTTAGGGTCATGGAAAGACCGGTGTTACAATTTAATTTATTTTATTAATTTTCAGTGTGGCAATGGATTTGGCTCATGAATATCCTGATATGGCTCGTCATCGGACACTAGACAATGAAACATCTCCTTTGGAGGCCATAGTTCAAATACGATTATCCTATCTTCAAACCACGAAGGAGCAGTGATGCTTGTTGAATGTTTGTGCGATAAACTCAAAATCCTAAATGGCACACAAGTTGCCTCACTTGCAAAAGTAGCACTAATTCAAGCGGCGTACCTGGACATTGAAGAGGTTGGTCCGAAATATAGTGGAAAGCATTCTTCTAACGGGCTTATTACCAAAGACGAAAGTAGGCGTGCGAAATATTTACTTTCCCACATTCGGTAGAGGGAATCGCAGCACCATGTTTTACTTTATATTCGTGAATCGGTATTGCTTTAAGTGCATGATTTTATAATGAAAGAGGAAACAATGGAAACAACATGGCATCTTTGCTGCGAAAATTTACCACTCCCCACACAAACTCAATGTTGAATAGGCAGCTCTTCAAATGCAGGCAAAGAGCTGCAAAATGGGGTTAAGTACGTAGTAAAAACCATAGACCAATTAATTTGATCCTTCCATGGCATTTTTTTTCATGGTCTCCTTGGACGTAAAGACCGTTAATTTGCCATATTTTTGGGAACACAGATGGTGATAAAGTGTTCTATTTCTGCAGTTAATGAGTACTAAGAATGTTATCTAATCAAATCAATAAAATATCCCATCATATATAGGTTTATATTAAGGCCAGACCACTAACAGCTAAGGCAAAATCGGCTAACAGACATTTTAACCAAAACAGGGCCATAGTATACTTTAATTGTTACATATATATAAAGATATTATAATGTAGCGTAGTTTGTTTAAATTAAATAATAATAAATGTAATTGATTTGATTATTGATTGGTGTAGGAAGTGGCAAAAGATTGCACCCCATATTTTCTCATCCACTTCGAAATAAAGATGGAAGAACACAATATGGTGTTCGGGATGGCAGCATAAGGACTTGAGGAAAGGAAGAGGAAAAATTGGATGGAAAGAGAAACCAGCAACGCATGCCAGTGTACGCAAGCGCGATTGTTTTACCTGTGGTGTTGCCCGCTTTGCTATTACTCAGTCCCCGGGTCAACAGTGATGGTTACTTACCCCAGGGCTTTAACCGGCTACAAAATGTTACTGCAAATAATAATAATGCTTCATTAATGGGTACAACTTAAAGGTCCTTGATGAAACCCCGGCTTGAGGAGGGGTCTCCCCATTTCTCCATGAAGGCGTGCTTCAGATTTTATTCATAATAGTGTATTCCTTTTTGTCGTTTCTCTCTCATTTAATCTCTTGTCTTATAATAACTTCACACTTATGGGAAAAAGATTTTCTAAAGCACTCTTCCCATCAATTACCTAGGCCTCATCGCCTTGGTATTTTCGGTTTTATGGATGCCTCCTTTTCTGCCCACAATTAATTTACCTCGTTGTTCTGGTGGCTGTTCAATCCGATCGTTTTTGGCTTTTTTCTGGTGGTTTATAGGTTTGATTTCTGGCCATGTGGGTGCTGGGGCTCACCAATTCCCAGTCATTTCCTAGAATTTCGGCATGCTACCTTTCTTCAAGGCCGGGCAATTATAAAAGAAACTTGGCCGCCTTGCCCAAAAGTTATTTTGGGGACTGTCGTGCTGTCAACCTAGTTAGGGGCTATTTTGAAAGTCTAATTTAACTTTTACATCTTGTATGGGCATGTTTGATTGTTGTTGTACTTTTGTTCCCTCAGTAAAATATTGAAGTGAAGTTTGTAATTATACATAAGTTGGATTTAAGAAAAAATTGTAATGATTGGGGGAAGAACTGTTTGTTTGAGCTTATTTAACTATAAATAACTTATAAGGCTGTTTTGTAAAATCTAAAAATGAGTTAATACCCAAAAATTGGTCCTCGACATAGGATTTTTCTTCAATTTCGGTCCTATGACTTTTGGTTGACCTAATTGCCCAGATTTTTTGTGTTTTCGCTCCATTTTGTCCTCCGGTTTGTATTCCGCAAATTTGTGTTAATAAAGGACAATTCAATATTATCCATATTGACTCTCTTTACTTCCACAATGCGAAGTGGAGAAATCCCTTATCTTTTTAGCACGAATTACACCCAGCATTAACTTCCTAAACCATACGGATCAAATTTCATATTCGCAGGTTTTAAGAGTGATTTTGCAGTTAACTTTAAAAAAAAAAATGGGATTCGCACTCACAGTCTTATTGAGTAAAAGAGGATGCAATTTAAAATTTACTATTGTCTATTTATTTTAACCACAATGGACTTGGAATTAACAAATGTGAGGGATAAATTGGAGCCAAAAACACAAAAATTTAGGCTAAATTGAGTTAAACACAGAAGTATGGGACAATATTAAGTCACCAAAGTCATTTAGGACGAAATTGAGAAAAACCCAATATGTCAAGGATTAATTTTGAGTATTAACTCAATCTAAAATATTTAAAATAATGGTTTACTTTGAATGCTCCGCAAGTAGCGTTTTAAAATAAACTATTCTCTTTTGACATTCTTTTCCTTTTTTTATCTTTATTATTTAAAAAAAATACACCAATCTTTCCTTATTTAATTTAATTAAAACTCTGATCTCTAAATTAAACATTCTTGCTCCAATTCTACTTGTTCATCAAGGTGGGAGCCACCAAGAACCCATTGTTTTTTAATATAAAATAAAAGTTAAATTTTTATCTTATTTGTATATAGGGTCTTAATTATAATTCAGTATACGTTGAGTATCTGTCTTATCGCTGAACGTTGGTTTGTAGTGGAAGTGTTTTAGTGAGTATCGTCCTCAAGAAATAACTAGAAATGATTTGCGTACAAAGGGGTTAAAAACCAAAGATCATTGAGTGTTTGAAAGCTAACCGTAAGAAAATAATCGATAGCAATTGAGAAACAATATAAAAGAGGGCAATTGATTAACTAAAGACAATATTAAAAGGGAGGATTTAGATAAAATAACTTTGCATAGACGATGCTTAGCTTCTTAGTGTTTTAAGATTCTAAGCCAAACAATGCTCAATAATGAAAGTGAGGGAAGTACAAAGCCATTCTCATGGACATTGGACTATCACCCGAGTTCTAATCACATTTTCATAGCAACTAGACTATGTGAGGCAATTAATCAAACACCCTTGTGTGCTCATTCCTTCCAACTCCCCTTCTCAAGGTTAAATTAGAATGTGAAGGTTGACTATAAGTGAATCTTCTATTCTCATATGTGAAACACCAAATCCAATAACCTCTATAGAGTAGGGACACCCAATCCCGACTTTCCCAAATGCACACCCCACCCCCCCAAAAAAAAAAAAAAAAAACCGGCCATCTCCATTGGAGGGACTGTAACAGCTATTTTATCATTAATAGTTCTTAACGAACGCTAACCAAACAAGAGTCAATATATTTCACCAAATTCACAAACCAAATTCATTATGAAAACATTGCAAGCCCTAGATTTGGTAATTCAATCCATATTGGCATCCATACAAAAAAATTCAATCTAAATCCCTAGATGAGTTTAACTACTCATAACTAAATTGACAAAACTACAAAGTAATTGAAGTAATACATGCATAATGAATTCAAACTACAAATTATGTAAGAAGCCGGGGCAATCACCCCTAAGGGGCACGAGGTCCGACTTCGCGTACCAACCCGACGGAAGAGCCTAACGGCCCGGTGTCGAATGACTCGGGTCAAAGCGCTATCACTCTAAGGGGGCACGAAGTCCGACCTCGCGTACCAACCCTGACGGAAGAGTTTTTGGACCAAGAGTACCCTTGGCCAAATACCTACATATTACGTATAAAAACAAAAAAAAAAAACAAAAAACAAAAAAAAAAATCATGCGAGCTAAAATCTAATGAGCGACCCCGCGTCGTCTGGAAAGCCTGCTCTCAAACGGAGAAGACTCGGATCACAAAGCTAAAGCTTAAAAGATGTTGGAATGAGCGAAATATTTTTTCAAGTTGACCCTGAAGCATTCATCCAAGCATGAAGTCCCAAGCAGTTTCAATTGGGCCAAACGTTTACTCTCTCTCGTTGTCGACTTCTTGCAACTTAGAGAGTGGGGGACTGATGATGGATATATTGAAAATGGCCCAATAATAATAGAGACCCGGGTCTGGAAATGTATAACCCGAGCAGCCCAAGAAGAGTCTCAAGTCCAGAGCTTACCTCCAGGCCCAGAATGATGGGCCTTGACTTAGTCTCATGGCCCACCACATGGGCTTGGATTTAGTCCGGGCCCTCCACGAATTTAGCAATGGTTGGTTGGAATTTCCTTTGCATAAATAGCCTAGTAATTGTCTTGTTAAGATCATGTTCTACCTTTAATACTACTGTGATAGCATTACGCCTCTATAATATCACTTTATACCAATTAATACAATATCAGTCCCTGTGACTATATTCGTACCCTTATTATCGTTCGATCGATTATATACTTGTTACATTTATTCGGGTTAATTAATCCGGACCCCGATTTAATTAATTCCATCAGCAGAATAAGAAATGGGAGACTTACCTTTATTGAATTTGTAGTATGTAAATCTGAATTGAAGTTGAAATTGTAATTACATACGGTAATCTTCCTCTAAATCTTCCAAAAAAATGATTATTACAATGGATTTATGTTCCAAGATGGTTTGTGTGGAGAGAAAATGTAGAGGGAGAGTGGAAAATTCAAAATGATGTATTACAATGGATTTGTTTATTACTCTTTCCTTCTCATTTTATATGTATAATACGATTAACGAGGCTTGACTAGATTTATTTTCAATTTAATTTTTCATAATGTTAAGTTTAGTATCAGCTATAATAATTATTATATTTATAAACTACATTAAAAGTACTATTAAACACAACAAATAAACTTTAAATACTAAAGAAAATAAGTAAAGAAGATATAATTGATTTGACTGATGAATAGTAAACTACAAGTAAATGGGACGATAGAGTAATAAATTGTGTCGTGACCCTTCATATCATATAATATGTTCAACATAAAACATAGGAAATGTCTAGCTGCTGTGATAGATGCTAAGAAGGCTAGTACGGTCCTAAATAAACAATTTAACAAAAAAAATGATTCGAAATATCCAGGCCGTATTTTAAATTTTGGTGGCCCTGTTCTGGTAAATAAATGTGGCCCTACCAAAATGCAATTTTAAATCAATACATGCAAGTTTCGAACTTTTGACCTCAAAGTTAAATACAATAAACACACATTCTTACCATCTCTTCATGGAACCTTTTAAATTTAATTTAAAAATTTTAATTTTTATTTTCTAAACTAGCTAAAAAAATTTATTTGGACCTCTAAAATTTGGCGGCCCCTCTAAAATTGGGGGCCCTGTGCGGTAGGCCCAGCTTGCACAGCCTAAAATCCGGCCCTGGAAATATCCAAAGAGTGGACTAAGTAAATAAAATTCATATATCACACGGTTGCAAGTTTGACTTTTTGTTATCAATTCTTACCCACATCTTCTTAGTCATGCACGTTGCATAGGATCTTCGTAGTGCCACTGTGGAACTATTAATAGGGAGTTTACTCAGTACACAACGTTAAGTATTAGTTCAAAATTTTCTTTGTCATATAAATATGAATATAAATAAATAAATCAAATATATATATATATTTAATATATATATATATTATATATATATATATAATATATTATATAGACTAAAAGAATGTTAAAGTAATCATGCATGCATCCTTAAACTTAAAAGATGGGTTGGGATTTATTTTCTGTATTTTAGGATCATAATATATAAGATTAAAATAAGCAAAAGTAAATTTTGTCATACATTTTGAGTTGAATTGGTCAACCCTAGTTGGAAATTTTGCAATAACACCGTGCTAGTTGTCCTAGTTGCTAAGAAAATGTTGCAAAAATACATTAATTAACTTCCATTTTGAAACTCCCATTTTTGAATTCAAGTTTCAATTTTTTATTCCAAAAGTTGAATCCTCAATTTTAATAGTCCTACGGACCAGCGCGACAAATCATGTGGGAGGAAGTAAATCATGGTACTTCAGCCTGAACATAAAGACTAGACATTTGCTTTGCTCTCACACTTTCAGAGTTAATCTTGGGTCATTATTTTCAAACTTCCCTTTATAACCAACGGATTGTCCATGCGTACTTAAAAGTTAAATTATTATCATACTCATGGGAGGTTGGCAACTTCCATGATCGTCTTCCACTTGGTTGCACCATAGGACGACCTATCTCCCCTAATTTATGATAAAAGTAAACAAAAAAAATAGACTATTAGATATTTAGATATTGTCCTTGTATGGCTATATATTTACACTATTAGTTGGACACGAACAATAGGTTGTGCGTTATACGGATTCTTCAAACCAAAATTTAAAATATAGATCAAATTTATTTTCAAGTTAATATGAATGACTATGGTTTAGGATATTTTAAATAAAAAATAATTAATATATTACACTTTATATCGGAGTAATATTTGAGAATTTTTATTTTTATTATTTAGTTCATTAAAAAAATTTTATTTTTAATAATATATTTAATAAAAATTAAAGAAGAAGTGTAGAGAAACTTATATGAAACTTCCTTTCATATTTTGTGAAACAAATTAAAGATTTATAAGCAATTGGCAATCAATATATAAATGGAAATATGGCTTTCATCATTAGCCTAAAGTATCGATGGAACTGTGGGCATGAATAGTCCACTCAAGTAGCAATGAATCTTGAATTGAATGGTCAACTCTTCAAGCAATAGTTATTATATTGTGTAGACTATGACCTAAAAAGTTGTTTTGCAATTTTTTTTTACGTGACTCATTACAATATATATTTTTACAATCATAATACATATTATTTTAACTTTTAAAGTACATTTTTATTCAAAAATTTCATTATTTTAACATTTATGTACATTATTCTAATTCATAAAATTCGATAACCGTTGTTTTGGACCGTGATCCATATGAATTTGGGCCTCTTCAAGTAAATATTTTATTTTTGGGTCCTTTCACCTTATCTCATTTTTAAGTAGCAACTTTCAGCACGTTTTCTTTTAGTAAGCATTGACAGGCTATACCTTTGTTATTAATATAATATAATCAAGTTTAGAGTCTCCCCCTGTCGTATATGTGGAAGCCTCGTTTTTCTTATATTCTCCAATACATGCATTGAATCAGACCTTCCCCGTGACCACCTCTATCTCTATTATATCCTTCATCTTTAGAGTCTCTCAATCTATAGATATAAATTTCCCGCCAATCAAGGTAAGCTTGCAATATCATTGATTTGAGAAGGAAGTGAATTTGCATCAATGGCTTCTCAAGGCAACAATGGTATTGATTACTATTATCTTAACTTGATTTTATACTTATATATCTGCAGATTGCAGAAGTATATATATATATATATATGTTCCCACTGCAAATTGTGTAAATTTCAATCTTACTTCTGAAAGCACCATTAGTAGTCTTTTTTCCCCCAATAGTAGTATTCTGATGGCTATATATATTATGGTCTGCATGCATGCAGTTGATGATCTGAAGCTGGTAACTATGTGCTTGAAGAAGATTTCAGCAAATACAAGACACTGCACGAGGTACAGTGAATGGGAAATGGAAGGAAGATCAAAATTCATGGAGTATAACAATGGAGATCCAACTATTCTCTTAATTAAGTTCAATCCCTACTCGCTGAGATATTGTTGTATTAACTTCGGGGGCAAGGTCGTTGTTGTGAACCTGCATGCATGCATGGCAAATAAACTCATAAAACAGCATTTTCGATCAGCTTTTTTAAAGTCATTTTGCATGTAATCAGCTAGTAGCTAACAGCTAATCTACAAACATTTTTCTGAATCAACTGCTATCAACTATTCAAATTCACTAACCAATCAGCTAATTAACAGTTATTTACCAACCACCCAGTATGTATTCTGATAGCTAATATATTGGTGTGCAGTTGAAGATATTGAAGCAGGTAAGCATGTGGGGTGAAGAAGATTTCAGCAATGCTTGACACTGTACCAAGCTACAGTGCATGGAAATGGGGGGAAGCTCAAAAATTCTTTGAGAATAACAATAATAACCGTGCAATCCTGATAGCTCCTATCAACTCCCAGAAAAACACTGCATTGCATGATGCTGCTAAAACAGGTAATAAGGTTTTTGTGGAAAAGCTTGTGGCAATGATGGCCGCCCATGGGAGATGATAACAAAGAGCTTGGCGTGGTGAAGAACCGAGATGGGATGACGGCGCCTCCAACCTCGCCGCCCGGTTGGGAACAGGGAGGTGGCTGAAATCCTTGTTGGGAAGAACCCTAATCTTCTCTATCAAAGGTGCAACAGGGGTCTTCTCCCCATCCATTATGCAGCTTGCAATACTCGCAGAAGCCTGGAGTGTTTCGCTATTTCTGGGGTGTCACTAAGGACGATGAAGATCGAAAGTTAATCCATATGCAGGCCCAACTGGTGCCACCATCCTTGTTAACTTAATCAAGTCTAAATTCTTTGTATGCCAATTATATTAATTAAGCATCACAATTGTAGGCAAGCATTATAGCATATAGACCATGCATGGGACATGTTTTTTTTTTTGGTGTTGGTTTTCCGGTCGGGAGAGTGACTAATTCATTTGCAGAATTGTAGGCACCTCTTTTGGGTAGACGAAACAAGGGACATGATAGTTGATTTTTAATATATTGAATGAGTATATTTTTATAACTCAGGGGTAGTTCAAGTGGCAAAGTAGCTTCTTTGTAGGGACGATCTTAGGGATAACCCTAGTTTCCTTCCATGCCTCTTGGAGCGAATGAGGCCCGGTTTAGTCGGGTAGACCCGGACCGTAAAACCGACATATATAGAAAGACCCAGAGCATACAATATTTATGCATGGTCCACATATATTTTTGCTAATTGTAGGGGGGCAGTTACAACACACAAAAAAAATGATCATATTTTTTATGTTTGAAGGTTCATTAATTATTAGTACGCTATCTAAAAATGAATTTTCAGTATATTAAAAATGAATCTTTATATATTAAAAAATGAATATTTAATTTTAATTTCATTGGCGGCAAAGGAGTTGGCTGATAAATACCCTGCTCTTTGACTTGTCATCGGACATTAGACAAGGAAACATTCCTTTGGAGGCCAATAGTCAAATACGATTATCCTACCTTCAACAAAACTACTCTAAGTTTTTGGCAAACTTCAATAAACATGGTGAGTATTTCAAAATATTTATTCATAACTATTTTTTCAATCTACTAAGTACAAAGAGTCAATATAGTTTTTTACTGAGATTCGAGTCACTCATATCATTAGACCATAAATCATTAGCTCATTCATTTTTAATTAATGTTCGTATATATGTTTTTCAGCCTCTGTTATCCAAGAAAAGTATAAAGGAAAAAATGTTGAAGCAGAAGAAGCAGTGAAGCTTGTAAAATGCTTGTGCGATAAACTCAAAACCCTAAACGGCAAACAAGTTGCCTCACTCGCAAAAGAAGCAATAATTCAAGCAGCATACTTGGACATTGAAGAGGGGTGGTTCAAAACATTGTGGAAGCATATTCCTGCCACGGCTTTTTACAAAGACAAAAATGGGCGAAATATACTTCACATTGCAGTGGAGAATCGCAGCATAAACGTTTATACCTTATTTGTGGAGCCAATGTGCTTAAGCATGATTTAGTTGGATGAAAAAGACAACAATGGAAACACCATTGTGCATTTGGCTGGGAAATTGGCACCTTCACACAAACTCAACTCGAACCGCGGCATCGTTTCTGGGGCAGCTCTACAAATGCAGCGGGAGATGCGATGGTTTAAGGTACGTAGTTGTGTACGTACAATTTTAATTTTGCTCAAACCAGGCAACTCCCGCAACCAAACTACTTAATAAGCCTAGTTAACTTAATTGTACCAAATGTATAATTAAAGCTAGGTCTTTATATATATATATATATATATATATATATATATACGGACCAAAGTTCAAATGCGATTGCGACTTCCCATGCTATCAGTGCAGTCGCCTAAAAAATGCACCAATATAGTGTTAACAAAAGACACAAATAGTGTTAGGAAAATGAACAACAATGAAATGCATAAAATACACCAAAAAAAAAACATACAACACATCCAAAATTGGGCACAATAACTCCCCACCCCCTAATTATGCATTTTCGAACACTATGTGGTGCTTTTATTCATACCTGGCCTAATTGTGTGTTTTTGGTAATGTATATCTAATTTGTGCATTTCATAACATTGTTAGTGCATATTTATATAACTATTGGTACGGTCGCACCGACCACTCGGGAAGACATGACCGCACCTCAATTCTACTATATATATATATATATATATATATAGTTAATTCTGCTGGAGCTTCTTTTTTTTAAAAAAAAAAAAAAAAGAGAAGATATTTTTTGTCTTTTCATACTCCGAAAAAAGTGATCCAAAAATGTGTTTGACCTAAAGTTTCAGGGTATGTCCGACCAAAGATTTTACCTATTTCGATCTTTTGTTATTTTAACTTAATTAATGTGATGATTGATTGTGTAGGGAGTGAAAAAGACTGCACCACCATATTTCTCATCACTCAGGAATAAAGATGAGAAAACACCAAAAATGGTGTTCACAGATGAGCATAAGGACCTGAAAAAGGAAGGAGAGAAATGGATGAAGGAAACAGCAACCGCATGCTCCATTGTAGCAGCGCTGATTGTTACTGTGGTTTCGCGCCGTATTACAGTCCCCGGCGGCAACAGTGATGGTGGCTTTAACGCTACAATTGTTACCAATGCTTCAATTAGTGGCACAATTTAGAGACTCCATTGATGAACTCCCCCCGCCTGATGATGGCCTCCCCATCTTCTCCAAAAAGGATGCTTTCAGAAGCTTTTATGTCTTCATAGTGTCTCTCTCTTTACCGCCGTTCCTTCTCTCTTGCTCTTCTTGTCCATCCTAACTTCGCGCTATGCCGAAGACGATTTCCTGCACCGTCTCCCCTTGAAGCTAATCGCCGGCATCGTCACCTTGCTGGCTTCGGTTATCTTTATGATGGGATCTTTTCTACCACAGTTTATATGGTGTTTGGTAAGACTGTTCTATCGGTTCGTGTTCTTTTTGATGGTATCTGCAGGTGTGGTGGTCGCTGCATTTGTGATCCTTCAATTCCGACTCTTCTTAGCTTTCATATGGTCTACCTACGGACAGGCCATTTTGAAGAAACTAAAGGGTGGCCCTGCCCACAACTTATTTTGACTTGCAATCTAGTTAGTTTTCGCATGCATGCATGAGCAGCTCAGTTGGTCACAGGGTAAAGTTTGAGAACAATAATATGGGATCGACTCCTTACGCGTAATAAGCAAAGGTCTAGCATCTGTGTTTAGTTGAATCGTTACCATAATTTGTTAAGCCAATATGTGGCTAGTATTTCTTTAGTTATTATTTATTCTATTTGTGCTCCTATAGACTAGTTGTATTTAATTCATTAATTATAACTTCTTGTTATCTTCACTCATCCATGTACTATATATAGGTGTGCTTTACAATCAATATACAATACAATTAATCTCTTCACATGGTATCAAGAGCCATATTCCCTTTAAGGAGTTTTTTTTTTCTCTCCTCTTTTGCCAGTCTTATATACATGGCTACCACCACCATTGACATTGTTCACCTCAATGCCCGTCTCTATTTTTCCTATCAAACTCACCCATCAACTTTCCTGGTCTGGAGACCAAGTTCAGTCCACCTTGGTTGGCTTTAATCTCCTGGGATACATCGAGGTTCTATCAAAGAACCAACAAAATTCAATGATACTGCACAAACAACTCCGAATCCAGCAATTTGACTTGATATGCATGTTGTATTGTTGTTTGTATTGCTATTTTTTTTTTCTCAGTATACTACTGAAATAGTGAAATGGAGTTTGTAATAATAAATAAGTTTGATTCCATAGAAAATTTTGTAGTCGAAGGTACGAGCTAATAATAGTAACTTCGTCCTCATAGTCAATGGACATGGTGGGTTTGTCACATCTTAAAGCTATGGATAGCACGTGTTCAATGTTGAAAGAGATGATGTGACATTAATAATGAGCAATAGCACGAGTGATTGAATGATGCAATATTCCTTTTTTTTTTTCTTAAATAATTTGGGATTTAAAAAAAAAAAAAAACTAATTATATAAAAATAGCAAAAAAATAATTTGGCTAATAAATAATAAAATAACATATAAAACCCAAAAAGGAGTGGAGGAACGTTATGCTGTGCAACTGTGTGCACCATGCAAGGTGCGCACGGTTTCAATAATTCATAATTTATATACTGTAAATTCATAATTTCTATAATGTAGATTAATAAAATCTATATTGTAGATTTAAAATTAATACAGTAATATTTATAATTTCTATATAGTAGATTCATATTTCTATATTGCAATTTAATATTTGTACTGTAGATTCATAATTTCTATATTGTAGATTTATAATTTATAAACTGTATGTTATCAAATTATGAACATATAGGTTCTGTGATTTTGTGAATACAGAGATTCAACAATTGGGAATATGAACATCGAAAATAATGAATATATAGCTCTATAATTATGAACATATTTAATAAAATTATGAACATATAGCTCTATCAGATGTTCACAAATTTTATACTATAGATTCATAATTTTTATACTGTAGATTCATAATTTCTAAATTGTGCGATTGCGAAGAGAGAATGGAATGTTTGAATGTGAAAGGAAACCACCTAACGCCGTTAACGGCAATGAAAAATGATTTTTTTTTTTAAAAAAATTTGGACGACATCATATAGTTTTGCAACAGTGTGCACTATACATGGTGCACATCATAATTTGCCGCTGATGGAGCTATTGGACCTCGGGATTCATTTTATTTAGAAAGCCTTGGCCAAAGAGGTGGTAATAATTAAAGGATTCATGATGGCTAGCAAGGTGGGGAGAGAAGGGTCGCCCAAGTGAGGGATGGCGTTGATTAGACTGGTAGAACAAGGAGGGTAAGTTGCCCAATGTTGTGGGGTCGGGATTGCCAACGGTCAACTAGTGCTAGGCAGCTGCGAGTGTCTGCCGGCCACGGCGTGGCTGGCACGTGCAGTGCAACCGTACCCCTAGCGCACTCGGCAACATGGCCCCGTGCTCCCATCGAAAAACATCGTCGCTATAGAGCCAAAGTGCCCATTGCAAATCGACGTTTGGCTAGTGCAAGGGCCCGCAGACTTCCTCGCGGCCATGGCATAGCGATGGTGGGTGCACGCCCATGTTGGGAGGGGGCTTAGTGGTGCCTTTTGTTCACACTGTTGGTGATTTTTCAAGCGGTTGCACGGGAGGACGTGACCTTGAACAAAAATCTATATAACATTGACTTTGGTACAATGGCAATTCCGAATTTAGTCACAAATTATGCGTTTTTACCATTTAACATCCCAGACTATTATTATTAATAGTCGGATGTATAATTTATAATGTTTTTCTATTTGAAACAATTTATCAAACTAATTATGTTTCATATTTTGGTATAAATATTTTTTTATAAAATTTTGATGTGTTCTAATTTTTTTTGCCTATATCCAACAACATTTATAGTTATGTTTTTAATGAAGTATTTTTTTTCAAGCTATCTCTTTTGTATTAATCTTTTGTGCTTACTGGAAAAAAAAAATTGGATCCACCCCTGCAACCGAGATGGTCCTTTCAAAATCCAGTTCATGTTGGTTAAGGTTTGTGAATAGCCTCTTCCTGAGATTGTGATCTGGGCTCTCATAGACAACTGATAGAAACCAAGGTCTGAATTGTCTTCATGAACCTGCAACACAACAAACTGAGGGTGGAGTATGAAAGATATGTCAACTTGAATGGAAGCTTTCCAAAATACTCAAATCCTGCCTCAAAATCCAACTGCTTCTATTTCATCCATTCGTCGTAGCCAACAGAATAGCAAATTTTGTTATAAGCATGGTCGCCCGACACAGTTGGAAATTATGGAATTTCCGACAACCTGAAAGTAATCTTAAATCAAGTCGAAAAGTAAAAGTGATCGGAAATAGCAACAAAAGTTTTTCCGATACCAAAAGTGATCGGAACAAGACTTTTCACTTGTTAAGATCACTTTCAAGTGGTTAGAAATTCCATAATTTCAGCCGTGCGAGACCTTAGGTTCGAGCAAACAAATCATAAGTTAGAAACAGGGGCGCTCCAAGAGAGTCTCCTCCCAAGTCCCCTGTCGTATATGTGGAAGACATTGTTTTTCTTATATTCTCCGGTACATGCACTGAACCCCTAACAACTCTTTAATTAAAACATTTTTTTGGGCTTAAAAAATTGCAACCATTCTAGCAAAACATTTATATAAGACTGTTAGATAATTGGATTGTTTAATTTTATTAATAAAATATTGCTTTCCCCTTCATACCATATAACATTAACAATAATAGGCGTTCTGTGGTGCTGAGAAGGCTAGCAGAGTCCTCAAGCAGAAACAACATTCAAATTAAAGTACAAAAATAGATATCTCTTTATTTTTGTAAGTTTATGTTTTTTTTTATAAATATTTTTGGGTGATGGTAAAAATTTATAGTTATTATTTAAAGATATGTAATTAAAAAAAAAATGATGTGCAACGGACTCAACTGAATTGCAGTATATATGGTTTAAGGTGACAATTTTTATCTCTATTTTTCATTTTGGTACATCCTTTTGTGTGTGTTTGTGACTTTGCTTTATATATGTTGAGTATAGTATATATATATATATATATATATAGTATATATATATAATATATAATTTAAAATATAGTAATCTATATATATATTTGATATAATTCATAGACAAAGAATGTAATTAAAGTAACCATGCATGCATTCTTAGATTAATTAATGTTAGGATCTTTTGTGATTTTAGTATCATATTATAAATTAGAAAAAGCAAAAGAATGCTGGAGCTAAATTAAGAAGTGTTTTGTAGTATCGAACTTGTGACATTTTGACAACAATCATATTTCACTCATTCAGTCACCTCTTTCCATTATATATGTGGAGATTGAAATTGCACCGTTGAAATCTTGAAGATGGTACCTTAATTAGAATTCTACTTGAATTTTATGTTATTCAACAATCACGTTCATTAATTAGGTATTAATCAAATGTAAATAACTGAAATTGAAAGCATAAAATATTTAAGAACACAAGAGAATATAATTGTTACGCAGTTCGGTAGCGCTTCTCCTAACGTCTGCCCAAATCCACTATAGATGTTCACCAAAGAGTTATACAATAGATAAGTACACATGCTATCAGCCTTACTACCACAACCCTTTCTAACACCTACTCAGGACTGAACCGTGCATGCCTAACATCTTCGAGTGAAGCTTCAGCTGAACCAGGTACTGACTGTGTAGCTCATATTAAACCCTTAAGAGATATATATATGAATGCAGATTAATATAATGTTGGTCCGGTAGGGTCGAAAGAGAGTATAGAGGGGGGAGGGGGGGTGAATAGACTCTAATCAATTTTCCAAAGCAACTCCATTAGGAGTGATGCACAGCGGAAGTAATGTTTCGTCTTAGATATTCTTTCACACTTTCGTTGTAAAGATTTAGCGTTTAGTCGATATATGATATGCAATGCACGAAAGTAATAAAGCAGAAAGTAAAGAGGTATTGTAGAGAGATTTTTATAGTGGTTCGACTATTAACGAAGTCTACTCCACTCTTCTTTCACAACTCGTGAAAGTGTTGCACTATCACTCCTAGTACAAACTACTTCAAGCTGGCTTCCTTGATCACTAAGCTGGACAACCACTGTACTTGATAGGTTTTTCAAACTCTCGAGTTTACTCCACCTCTATCAACTTCTCCTAAGTTGAGATGTTAGAAAGATATAATCTGGTGTTTCTCCAACTGGTTGAAGTCTTGTCTTGTGATCTGGATGAATCTTCACTTGAAAAATTGCAAGACATCTTCAAGATGTGAAGTATGGAAATGGATGAGCCTTTGAAAAACTTCACAAGATCACTGTTTACGAAAGCTTTTGAAGATGGAACTGTTTTAAGAGCTTTTCTTTAGATAGCAAGAGTGAATATAACCATCACCTCTTTCAATGGTGAAGAGAGGTATTTATAGGTGGAAAAATTCATCTGTTGGAGGGAGATGAAGATTTCAAACCTAATAACCAGTGGGCATGCATCGCATTTAATGCACTTGTACTGTGTAGTCGTTGGAGCCAAAAGCATTATGGCTTTTGTCCTTGTTCTCTGACAAGATGGTACAAGTCTTTTAATGCGTCTTGTCTTTTGTAAAGATCATTCCTAGGACATTTTTTGTCCGAATGATTTGCCCATCTGGGTCATAGACAACATTCTCAATGCTTCACTTAAATGAAGGTTGTCTTTTACAAGTCTGTCTTTGACTTGTTCACTAGGAGATGATGGTCGAAAGATTGACTTTATCTTTCGTCATTTCTCTTTGACGAGATATCTTTTTTGTCAAATGCTATCTATCCGAGATTTGCTCAATCCATCTTACGCTTGGAAGCATCTTTCGATCATCTTGTCGTCTTCAAGTCTTTATGTAACCTATTTATTCTAGTCTCAAGAAGGATTCGTACACTTCATAGTGTGAATCAATCGTTGAGTTACAAGAACTCTCGTTTGTCACAAGAGACCTATCTATGAAGAGAAAATAGGGGTCTACATTCCTAGACAGTTTGGTATCATCAAAATCTAAATACACTTGTTCCTAACATATAATGACTTTGAATAGAATTCATTTTCTCTCCATATAGCAGTTCTCAAAATCGGCAACTTTCCATAATGGGAAGCCTCCCTTTTATAGCAATGTTTAATCCATCACCTTAATCCTTATAATTAGCATCCCACCTTTTTCGAATAATCACAGCCCCACATTTGTTTGAAGGCTTCACCATGTGCGCACTGCTGACTTCCCTCTTTTTTAATCAATAAATAATATCCCTTCAAAAATAATCTTAGGTGAGAGAAAGTGGTACAAAGAGTTTTAAACTAACTTAAATCTAATTAATTTCTAATTAAAATTTAGACTAAATAAATTCGTCAACAAAGATTTAATGTGTATTAAACTTGTACACTTACAAAGATAAACTAACCCGATCCAACACTAATTGGAAAGTCCCCAATTAACGCCAGTGCTAGTTGTCGGAGTTGCTCAGAAAATGTTGCAAAAATACGTTAACTTCCAATTCTGAGTTTGATGGTTTTTTGCGAGACTGGTTCCACTATAAATTAGGTATGTAAAGTACAGAATATGAGGTAAATAAATAGTAATATTTTATCGAGGCACTAGACTCAAAAGAGTACGTACAAACCTGAGATATTGATCCAAACTGACGGCCCAAGTGATAAATAACACGTACAACAATGATCTAAAATCGATGGAACTATGTTTCAATCGTTATGCCATGGAACCGTGTTCATCATCCATGGTGAACACGGTCCCAACGGTAATGACACCGTTATCTTTTTTCTTTTTCTTTTTTTCTCTTAATTAACAGCGTGACTTTTCTTCTTCATTTTCACATTTTGCGGTTTCAATTCCTCTTCGCGCAAGCTTCTTCAACACTCATAAATTTATGAGTGTGCAGTCATGAATTTTTGAATGTGCAGTTATGAAATTATGAATTTTTAGTTATGATATTATGAATTTACAGAAAACTCATAATTACATAACTGTAAATTTCATAATCTTCACAACAGAAAATTCATAATTTAATAAATGTTTTTCTGTTATGAGATTATGAATTTTCTGTTATAAGATCATGAACGTACAGAAAATTCATAATTACATAACTGTAAATTCATAATTTCATAACAGAAAATTCTTAATTTAATAAATGTAAATTCATAATCTGAATATAAAATGCAAAACGCCGTAAACCGTACATTCACTAAAATATTTTTTATTCCGATAAAATGATGCCGTTTGAGACCATGTTCACCAAGCATGGTAAACACGTTTCCACAGCATAATTTGCGAGTATGTTCTTCATTAGCCAAAAGTACTGATGGAACTGTGGGCTTGAAATAGTCCACTCAACTACCATATTAAATCTTGAATTGAATGGTCTTCATTCGTCCACTCCTTCAACTATTGTCAATTTTGTTATTTTCTTGAGTCTTTTCACCTTATCCATTTTCAACTAGCAACTTGTATTCTAGTCATCATTATATTGACAGGCTATACATGCACTGAATCCAACCAGCCTTGACGACATATCCCTGACATCATTTTTCTTAACATTAATTACACTCTCCAGTAGAACCGAGTCATATATGGCGGCCAGCCCGTGACCACCTCTATCCTCTGTATAACAATCTAAGCTTGCAATTGAGTTTGAGATTGAAGGATTGAATCTGCATCTATCTATCAATGGCTTCTCAAGGCAACAAAATGGTATGACCCTGTTTGGTAACATAGTTAGTTTATCCATTAATTTTGACTTATTTGACCACTATTAGCTCTTTATCTTACTTAAATAATCGATATGAGTGTTTGATTAATTTGTTTTTTGTAATAGTTTATTGCTCCAAAATACTAAAATTCAAAAAATTGTTCAAACAGCTCATTTTTACTTGTAATCAGCTATCAGCTAATGCAGATGATGATCTTGAAGCAGGTAACTATTATGCGTTGAAGAAGGAAAATATTTGAGATTGTACAAAGCTATAGTGCAAGCAAATTGGGAAGAAGCTCAAAATTTATTGTCCATCAACCAACAAGATAATAAATAATAAAATGATAATAGTAGTATTATTGTTGGTCCTCTCAACAACAACTTAGACACTGCTTTGCAATGTTGCTGCTAAAGGGGACGGCCGCCATGTTTTCTTTGCAGAAAAGCTTGTAGCAGAATTGCCAGAAGATGATGATGATGATGAAGCTCTTCTTCTCCCAAACCGCAAAGGCTTAGCCCCACTTCACCTTGCTGCCCGTTATGGAAACATTGGGGTGGCTAAGATTCTTGTTCGGAGGAATCCATCTCCTCTATCACACTTCCCATGAAAGGTCTTCTCCCCATCCATTACGCAGCTCAAAACGGTCTTAACAGCGTGGAAGTTTATCGCTATTTCTTGAGTGTCACTAAGGATGATGAAGATGGGGAAGCTAATCCATATGGAGGCCCAAGTGGTGCCACATTCTTGTTAACTTAATCAAGTCTAAATTCTATGGTATGTATTATATATGAGTTAATGTCATATGAGATCATGACGTATAATAGTTTTGTCACGTTTAATTCTAAATTTTTAAATTGACTGTCTTTTCACTTTCAAATTTAATCATTCGTGATCCAAATTAATCATCTATAGTCCTTCAATTATTAAATTTTAACCAATTATAATCCTTTCAAGAGGACCACGACTGGTTAAATTTCTAAAGTTGAAGGACCATGAGGGTTAACTTGAACCATAAATATATTAAATTTGAAAGTCGAAAGACCACGGATGATCAATTTAAAAGTTTAAGACTAATCGTGACAAAATAATTATATTTAGAGATCCCATTGTGACATTAACTCTACTATATATCTATCTATACTTGATTAATTTAAGATATCAATGCATTTCATTTTTCAATTTATTAATTATTTATTAATTTTCAGTGGTGGCAATGGAGTTGGCTGATAAATATCCTGATTTGACTCTTCATCGGACACTAGACAAGGAAATATCTCCATTGGAAGCCATTGTCAAATACGATTATCCTATTTTCACAAAACTAATCTACATTTTTGGCAAACTTCAATACAATATGGTGAGTAGTAATAGTT
>VALG01016326.1:0-14756 GCA_009835305.1 Ipomoea purpurea | reverse complement strand
AGGGAACGCTGCATAGTCATTTGTTGTTGCAGTGAACAATGGTCTAATATTCTGAGTTATATTTGTTGATATTATTATGATATCTATATTTTTTTCAAAATGCTCTGTTGGGGTTGAGGTGGAGGCTCACTTAGGCGTTTTGTGGGTTAAACCTTTTGGAAGAAATTTAATATAAATGGAAAATTGTATTTTTAATTCCTCAGTAATAATTAATTGTATCTAATTAATGCCCACTGAACTCAAATAACCTCTAAATAAATCAAGAAATTCAAAAAAAAAAAAAAAGCAATTAACATTTTAACAGGTTAACTTCCGTTTTTACTGATAGATTGCCACATATTTATTTTAATTTATATTTTTAATCTACATGAATTATAGAGTCCTTACTGCCAAGCTCCTCGCTCATTCTTTCCGTTTTTCTTCATGTGAATAATGAATATTATCTTTCACTATTTCGGATTGGATTAACACTAAAGACTTGCGTAAGGCAATTGCGAATTATTTATGGAATTATGTTGGTGGTGCGACTGTGAATCCTTTCACTGTTTCATATGAGAATTAACACAAAGGATTTGTTTTTTGAAAAATATAATCAAACTCTCTTGCTATCGTGGCAGTGTGTTTGTAGTATTTGACGGCCCTCTTTGTACCATTAAGATATTGAAATGCATGGGAGGTGCTTTTTGAATTGGAAAAAGATTTGAACTCTTTGTTGACTTTTGTTTCGACGACCACCATTACTGATTTACTGTCGTCCACATGCTTTCTGGACAAGGCAGTATTAGGTGTGCTTTTTTCTGCTAGTCTTAAGGTGTTTATGCTTTAGAGTGGTTTCTTGAGATTTTTGTAGATTGTTGTGTGGCTCGCTGGATGTTCTTCGAGTCTGGGGACTGCTTGGAGCATTTTGGATTTGTGGTTTGACACCCTGTGTTTCACTAATGGCCCGTTTGGTTCACGGAATAGGCTGGGAATTGCATAACATTCCCAAAACCTATTTCTTTATTTGGAACCATTTCTATTATCGTGAATAATATTCCTGGTAATACCCCATTCCCCCAGATTAAGGTATAGCTATTACCAGGGGCCCCTGGTATTAGGCTATTACTGAGTTCTCAGGAATATCATAAATTTCTACTTCCTATTTTACCCCGTCACCACCCCAATACAACCAACCCCACCACCCCACCCCCACGCCACCAGCACAGCACCCCACCCACCACCACACGCCGCCGCCATACCTACCACCATCGCCACCAACCACCGTTCGCCACCCCATCACCACCATCAGCTACCGCATTGGCCTTCCGCCACTAGCACAACCACCCACCAACACCACTACCAGCACGCACTACCACACCACGCGCCACCCCACGTGCTCCGCTCCACCACCACACCACCAACACCGCCACCAGCACCCCACCCACCTAGCATCGCACCACGTCGGTACCACCGCCACTACAATCCTATCGTATTTATATATATATATTATATTATATCATATATATATACTTACTACTGCTATATATTATTATATGAGTATAGTAGCATATACATTACTATATATAATTATATACTTATAATATAGTGTTCCTAAAATATGTTCTACTAACGGGCTTTGATTGTTTATTTTATAATGATGATTAATAATACCCATTTCTTAATTTATTGATACAGTCCATGATGGACCGTCTGTCTTTGTCTAAAATAAAAGCCTGTTAGCCTTTTTGATAAAATAAGGAGCGTCCTTTTACCTTTTCAGATTTGTATTAGGAATTCTAAGCCTTTTACCTTTTCAGATTTGTATTAGGAATCCTAAACCTCTTACCCATTTCGATTCGTATTAGGATCATAACTTATATATAGGGAATTAGAAGGCATTAGAACCCTATCACCCATATCTCCCTCTCCCCACATGAAATCCTGTCCCAAGAACATAGTCAGAGAATTTCCCATCACCGGGCTTAGGGGATGATCGATTGAGGAAAGATCTTAGGAAGTTGTGAGAAGTTTAATTAAGCTAAAAAGGTAACTCATGTCTTACAAAACCTATTTTCCTTTTTATCTTTTATTGATTGGCTCCATTGAACGATTGAATGTATGATTTTGTATTCGTGTTTTGTTAGAGCTTATCTTTATGGATTTGTGGTATGAATTATTGTTATTCTTGATATTCTTGTTGGCCTTGTGTGGTCTTGGTATGTTCTTGTATTTAATGACGTTTAGAGCTTGTCCCTAGGGTTTTATATTGTAAATCTTGTTGTTGTGATGTTCTTGGTGCTCTCGGGTGAGTTTATGCATGCTCGGGTGTTGACTCAAGGATATGACTTGATTTAGGGTTTTGCATATAGATTTCTTGTTAATGTTGCGGTTCTTGATGCTCTTGGACCGTTATGTGCAGGGCGGACCTACAATGGGGGCAGCTGCCCGACTCACCCACCCCACCCCATATATAACCCTTGTATGTATATGTGTATGTATATATATAGTATATGATTTAGTATAAGTAAAATAAAACAGCTAATATTGTTAAGAAGTAAGTTAGCTTAGATGGCAAAGCAAGCATGTTTTTATAAGGAAGAGCAGGGAGTTCGAATCTCTCTTAGGGTGTTATTCCATATTTTATTGCTATTTGAATAGCAGTGTCTCCAAGCTCCAACACAATTAGGCTTTCAAAGAATCAAAATATATGTAATTACTTTTCTATTAATAAAATGTGTACCCTTTCAAAAAAAATAATAATAAAATATGTAATTTATAATGTATTTTCATTAATAAAATGTGTACCTTTTCAAAAAAATTATAATAAAATATGTAATTTATAATGTATTTTCTATTAATAATACGACGTAAAATGTGTACCTTTCAAAAAAATAATAAAAAAATATATAATTTATAATGTATTTTCTATTAATGATAAGACGTGTAATTTATAATGTCTTTCCTATTAGAATTATTTTATCAAATTAATTATGTTTCATATTTTGGTATAAAATTTTTGTTATTTTTCGTTCATATCTAACAATATTTATGGTTAACTTCACAACTGTTTCAACTTTTTTAAGCTATCCCTTTTGTTTTAATGTTTTGCCCCCACTGAACAAAATTTCTGGGTCCGCCACTGGTTATGTGTTTAATCTCGAGTCTTGGCATGTTTAAGGATTGTGTTTAGGGAACAATTGTGGTGTTTCTTGGTTTGATTCTTGTTGTTCGAGTCCATATTGTTGTTGATATGTTTTGGATGTGTTGGACTTGATTTCGAGTTTAATTGACGGATTTTTGAAAGGGAAAAATGCCAAGTTACTGTCGTATCAGCGGGGGCCGGTGGGGGGACGAACCCCCACTTTACACCCGTCGGGTACCGTCCACCGTACTAGTGGGTGGACGACCACCCGCCGCGTACCCACTGGTACAGTACCGCCCGCTGGCGGGTGGTTGACCACCCGCTGGTACGGGCGGGGCGGGGTGTTGTTTTACCCCGTTTGATGTTTCCCCGTGCCCCGTTTGTTGTTTATGATGTCTCGTGTGATGTTTCGGTATCGTTTTGAGAGTCGTGTGTCGTGGTTAATGTTGTTGTTGAACTTTGATTGTTGTTGTTGTTAAGGATTGATTATCGTTATTGATTGAGTGTTGTTGGTTGCTGTTATCACCGTGCATTGGTTGTTGTGATTGATTTGTCCATGATGAGGAAAGAGATGTGATTGGTGGAAAAGATTTGTTGGCGGTTAGCACAATGAGTGCTCGGTCATTGTGCTATACGCACAAACCACCCTTGATTTGCTTGCTAAAGGCATGGATCAAGTTACTAATCACTGCGGTGCCATGTCATTGTGCTATAGGCATGACCCCTTGATTATTGTGCTATAGGCACAGATCGTATGTTAATGGTACTACGACGCCATCAGATCGGTGGCTTTGTTAGCGGTATGTCAGAGGGATAAAGGAGACGTTATAAGGGTAGCCTGGAGGTACATGTTGGAACTGATATAAGGATGGAGAGGAGTAAATGTTGGAACTTGGTATAAGGTTGGGAACATGGACATGTGTGTTGTTATTGTCTTGTTTGTTGTTGAGCCTTGTTGTTATCTTATCTTGTGAGCTTAGGATGCATGCTAGTATCTTTATGGTGTTAATAATGTCAACTTGTTGTTGTGTCTTGAGTTTTGGTCTTGGTTTTAAAGCTAGCGTTGCTTAGGATTATATATGTATTTCAGTCTCAAAATGATTTCATATACTTATACTTATTGTACTCAACGCGTGGGAGTGGGTTACTCAGCATTATTCGCTGATGGTTGTTACACCATATGTGTTTCAAGTGCTGATCAGTAGCTTCAGAGCACGCTAGTTGGACTCGTAAATTTAGCTTAGATAGTTCTAGTATTAGTTAGTTGGTCTGCATGCCTTGAATTGTATTGGATATTGATTCATGGATTTTACTTGTTTAGTTAGTTTAGCCTGTGCATCTAGGTCCTCAAACCTAGATGTGGCATAGCACCCCGACTCTTATGCTTTGCTTATACTTTGTTGGGAATTGGGATAACTAATCATAGTTTCGCCTTTATTTCTTAAGCTTTAAATGTTTTAAAAATTAGAGGTGTTACCGCTTGGCTCGGACCCTCTTCTTCCAGTCATCCAGTGTTAATGCTCACGTGTTGGCTGTTGGTGGAGTGTTTTTCCGGCGACCTTGCAATGGATGGTTGCTCTGGAAGTGCTTGTTGTGGATGGCGGATTCAAGATGTTCTGGCCTGCCCGAGTTCTGCTGGTGGGTGTGTTGTTTACAAATAATCCATGTAGATTATAATAAGAATAAATAAATAAATAAAATAAAATAAAAAAAGTGCAATCCAATCCCTTAAATGGGTAAGTTAACCTGTTAAAAAAGTTAATTGCTCTTTTTTTCTAGGTTTAGTGACTTATTTGAGGTTATTTATGTTGGGTGACTTAATTGTTATTTCTCAAATAGTTCAGTGGCTTATTTATACTTTATCCCTATTAAATATATCAAAATTTAAGCAAAGTTAATCTAATTTAGATAGTTAATTAGGCCATTTTTTTAGAGCAAACCAATTTTAGTCTCATGATATTCGCAAAATGACAATTTTGGTCCACATGTTTACTTTCTACCAAAACTCATCCCACAACTATTGTTTTACTACCATAGTTAATCACTCCGTCACCGTAAAAACTAAAACACCCCTGCGGATTCTTTAAAAAATAAGGATATTTTTGTCATTTTATCAAAGTATTTATAAATTGCCATTAAAATTAATAGTTTGATCTGCCAAACTTTTTTTTTTGGTGTGAACCACACATTGTGGTCTGGGTCTTTCTCTGTCCGTTTAACGGTCCAGGTCCACCCGGTCGCTCCGAGAGGCACAGAAGCTGGCCCAAAGGGAATCGTCACTTGTGGGAATTGTACCCGGGTTATCCCGAAATTCTCCCTCACAAAGAGAGCTCATTTGCCACTTGAGCTACCCTATTGGGTTTACTTGATCTGCCAAACTGCCAATGCATTTCGCCATTTTAATTTGTAACCAAAAAAAAAAAAAATTATACAGAAAACAATTTAAAATTCAGCCTAAAGATTTCAACAGTGGCAACGCTTCTTCTAGTTAACTTTAGTTGGTCCTGACACTCTTCCTGGACCTGGAGGCTAGCTCTCCCACCACACTCTTGCCCTCTTCCGTTTCTGTTCACCATGCTCTCTCAAGCAAAAAAGGTAACCTGATAATCAAGATTGCCTAACAGCTTAACAAATGATGAACTATATACATTCAGTTGAAGTTTAAAGAATGAAATACACTATTGCAATTAACAGGACAATCTAATGTCCCATTTAAGAACATTAAGCTCACAATATAACTTTTAATGCTCTGGTCCGATGAGGATCTGAATGCTCTCTTCAGAGGTAAGGCAATGTCTGGTATGTAGTGAAGTGATCGGTGAATAAGAAGAAAACTAAGAAAAAAAAAACATGAGGTCACGTTGAATTGAGATTTTAGGATTTTTATTTGGATTTTAATTACAGAAAAAATGATGACGATGAGAAAGGACAATAATACCCTTATTATTTTAAGAATTCGGCGTGTTTTAATTTTTCCGATGACCAGAGTGATTAACTTTGATAGTAAAATAATAGTTGTGGGATGCGTTTTGGTAGGAATTAAATATGTAGAAGGGTGGTTTGGTTGGTGGGTTTTGCCTATAGGAATGGGAACGAAAGTGATGTTTCGTTTGGTTGATAGGTTTTTAGAACACTACCATGGGTTCGAATACCCTATCAATTGAAAAACCCATACCACATAAATAAGGGTTTCATTCCCTTATTCATTTTCAAGCACTACTATTAGTAACCATTTCATTCACCCTACTACCAACATGTTAAATACTTTCACCAAAACCCATTACCATTACCAAGTATTTGATACCCATTCCGATTCCGATTCCTATGTGCGAACCAAACACACCCTAAAATTGTCATTTTGTTTAATACTCGTGGACTAAAATTGGTATTTTGCTCTTTTTTTATGATGATGTGGAATGGTGTTCGAATCCTAGATTTCAATTTTGTTTTCAAAGTCCTAATACCGATTCTAATTGGGGAGAATTGGATTTTTTTTCCATTTTTTATTTTTTAATATTAATATAGTGAGATGTGGATTTATAATGTGTTTCCTATTCAAACTATTTTATCAATTAATTATGTTTATATTTTGTATTAAATATTAAAAAAAATATTTTGTTTTAAATGTTTTTTTATTATTATTTTGATTTTTTTTTTTATCTCTAGTCAACAATATTTATGATTCGATCTCTAAATGTTTTTTTTTTTTATAATATCTCGTTAGTTTTAATATTTCGTCCGATTGAAAAAAAATTATGGATCCACCATTGTCCCCAACTTTAAGTTTCCATCTAACTTGATAGAAAACTCTAACGTCGGGGACCAAACGTGCCATTCGCTCATAACTGAGAGATTAAAAATAGATGATCATAACTAAGAGACTAATTCGTCAATATGAGTATAACTCGGGACCGAAATATGTCATTTTCTAATATAAATAAATAATAAACAAAATAAAATATATTTTTCTTGCATTTTCCACTGTGTAAGACTTTCTTTTGACATGAATCTCCTTAAAATAGAAGAAGGATACTTTATTTTGACTTTCAACTAAATACAATTTCAAAAAAAAAAAAAAAAAAAAAAAAAAAAAAAAAAAAAAAAGAACTAAGGGTAAGTTTGGTTCATTAGAAAATATTTTCTTTGATTTTAGGAAAATTGACTTTTTTTCTCTTTTTGGTTTTATGGAAAATATTTTTCACTAAGGAGAAACATTTTTTTCGGATCTCCGCTTAAAATTTTGTTTTCCATGGAAACAAGTTAGGACATTATCTTTCATCAAATATTTTTTTCAATTTCAATATTGTTATTTTGTGTAGGGATTAATTGTCTTTGCTTATTTATTCCTTTACATTCCAAAATCTAACTACAATGTATTGTATTTCAGTAATTTAATTTTACCAACAACACTGTATTAATTTTCCGATTTTTTTTTCCTAGACTTTCATTTCATTTTTCTCTCATATTTTTCGCGAGTCAAACTGACTTAAATAGTTAAATGCCAATCAAATTTTCATAAAATAAGGGAGTATGCTTGAATGCTTGATGCTGTAAAATATGAAGGGAGTATAGTATTACTCTAAAAAAAGTTGATGTTTTGAAAATACTGAGAATAAAATTATTATTTTATTTTAAAAATGCAATATTTGTTTTTATTACTAGAATTTGACACTGTAAAATTTTATTTTAATTTATTGGTGAGTCGGTTTGAGAGTTTCAAAACCTGTTTGATAGCTTAAACATTGTCAAATGAAAGCCAAACTAGCCCTGAAGTATTCCAAAAAAGTGGAGAGGCACTGAGTGTAAAGGTATTGGAAAGAAAGAAAAAAAAAAAAAAAAAACTCCACACCAATGAATATCTTCTTCTCAATCTCAAGAGCCCTTCCCGTCAAGAGCATTTAGAGGATATAAACACGGTGAGGATAACTCAGTCCCGATACGCACAAGAAATATGTTCACTTTTGGTATAATTCTGCCGATTCGCACAAGAAATATGTTCACTTTACAAGAATATGTTTACTTTGAATATAATTCTAGCTGTAAGGTGGGGTCCACCTGACCGTCCTAACCACTGTTTCGGCACAATGCCTCGAAATATGCAACAATCATCCTCCAACTTGGGGGCAGGATATGCTGCATAGGCCAACGCCCGACAAGCATTCCGCAACCCCTCTAGCCACCAAATATCACTCGCGCAACACTCGGGGTGCCCCGTTCATGCATAACCCATTACGGTGTTTCACAGCTCCCCATCACCAAGCAAGCAACCTGTTAACAACAAAAGAAAATAAAGGATTACGCGTCCCCCCACGGCCCCAGCCAGCAACTAGTGTCCTAAGACTCCAGTGTCGCGATTGCAGGCCTAGGGACGCCAAAATATAGTTCCAGACAGCTTTCGCTGTTTCCCGTTCATAAAAAACATGTGAATGTCTCAGTAGACGGGGCCAGGCAGCACCTACATTTCGACACGGCACATGGCCGAATCGAGACAAGGCGTCGCCATGTATGTATGTAATCGAAGCATCTCCGAGAGTAAGAAACCCTTGGGAATGGAAATAATTGCCTAACGGCCCAAACCTGACCACTTTGGTTGTCGGAACTTGTCAAAGCTACCAGTTAACAAACAACGGTCATAACAATTTCACCACATTTCTAGTAGGCTGCATTTCCGACACCATTTGAGAGTGGTGGGTAATACCGTCCAAATTTTGAACTATCCAATCAGGTGGTCAATAATTTAGAAAAACAAAAAAAAAACTAATTTGCCGTCCCTTTTTCGGGTTGTTGGAAAAGTGGACGAAAAATGTCATTTTTCCAGTAGTATATCTCTTTATGTTTAAGCATAGATATCCTTCCACATTTTTTTAATAATTTTTTTTTTTTATCAACAATCCAATTAATTCTCATTTTTATATGCGTGTTTAGATGTGCATAATTGCTCAAAATAATGTAGATAAAAAAAATCATACATATTTATCTCAAAATATACAATTTTAGTCTTCCAATTTATCTATCATGTGGGTTTTCACCAAACTGATGATTTTTTTTTTTTTTTTTTTTTGATATTTAGAAAATGTTATCACATTCTTTTTTTAACTTCTGCTTTTAATATATTTTCTTAAAAGTATGGATTTTTTTGAGAAATTTCAATTTTGGTCATATGACTATAGGGGTATTGTTATTTCAATCCTTGACTTTTAAAAGTGCAATTTCGTCGAAAATTTTAATTGCTAAATAATGATGGTATTTTGATCATTTCACGTTCTTTTCTCTTCTCATGCGAGTCCATCCCTTCCATGCACCATTATAATGGGCGTGTAGTCATTCACCATTAGGTATGCAATGCATGTACCACAACGTTTTCAGAAATGCACAGGGTGTGGTGTATTTATGCATATAATGGTGCATGACCGCACGTCTCAGGGTTTGCATTTCTGAACACGTTGTGATGCATTTTTGTATACCTAATGGTGCAAGACACAAGATTGCATGAGAAGACATGTGTCCGCCTTTAATCCATACCCTCTCTCTTCTTCTCTCTCTCTCTCTCTCTCTCTCTCTTCTCTTAATATATAATATATATATATATATATATATATTATATTATAATATTAGTATATATTTATATATATATATTTATAATATAAAACTATAGTTTGGGAAGTAATTAATGTTACATTAATGCCACAACATCCTTTTATTAAAAAAAAAAAAAGCAAAACTTTAAAAATAAAATAATATATTATATATCATATAAAATGTACTTTTGAAAAAATAAAATAGCTATATATTATATAATTAATATAAAAATGTTTTCAATTAGAGTTAAATTATTATAAAAATTTGAAATTTGCTTTCAATGTAATTATCTTATTTATTCGTATTGTGAAAATTATAATATAGATGAATACAATTAAGAATAATCAATGTAATTAGTAAATTCTCTCTATAAGTTTATTTGAATATGCATATAATTATGATTATATTAAAATACAAATTTAATTTTAATTTTAATGTTAATTTAATTTGGTATTCTATAAAAAATACAATACTTGACAATGGAAGCTCAAAATATATATTTATATTAAACAATATTAAATATTGAGTTTTTCTCTTGTTATATTTAATTAATATACATAATTTTACCTGTGCATACAGTGAATTATGTATATATCTATATATTATATATATATATATATATACTATATAATATATATATATATATATTTATTTATTATTTATTTATATTTATTTATTGTTATACTAAATATTATGTAGTATATATTATTGATAAGGTAGTTCATATATAATTGTATTCAATGTGATCAAAATCTTAGAAATCATATTTATGATTGAGTAGTCCCCATGCCACATACAACATGCATGCAGCATGGTAGGGTCCCCCCAAACAATGAATATATTATGGGTAGGGGTGTTGAGTAGTGGAGTGGAGGAAGATGCTGCCTGCCACTGCTCAGATATCATCAGTGCCTCTGAGCAAATGGGTTTGGTCTCTGTAAAATGATTAACTACCAAAACTGCAAGCTAGGCCAGTAGGCCATAGCTAAAATGTACAACTGATACACCACCTGTCCATGGATACATTTCAAAAGAAAGTAACGTGCATTTTTATTCCCATGTTTGGTCCGTTTCAGCAACACGAGATTTAATTTGTCATATTTCTTTTCTTTCTTTTCTTTTGTACATTTGTCATGTTATCTATACATAGCATGAGACTTGTCTTTGCCATTGCATGCTACACCACATGACATTTTTTCTTCATTTCTATTTTCTGCCTCCTATATAGACCAAGATTTATTGTATAGTACACGGATTTGATCCATTTCCATAAATTCTTTGCTTGATTTGGCTTATGTAGTGACATATAATTAATGATGAATAATGTTTCGTACCAATCAATTAAGTTGTTAATAGTTCAAATCACTTTTGCTCAAATGAGGTTTTGCCGCATCGGGGCTTGAAAAAGCCATTCTAATAGTTAACAAAAGACATCAATAGTGTTATGAAAAGAAAAACACATGAAAAATGTACAAATACACTAAAAAGTTTATTACAACATATCAAAAAAATGCCCATAACTCCCCACCTTATTTGCCTTGCTGAACACTATGGCGCCTTTTATGCACATAACTCCCCACCGCCTAATGTAGCATTTTTATCAGGCTATTAATTTCTGCATTTTTTACTTTGTGCATTTCCCAACATTGTTGGTGCATATTTGCAGTAACTATGTGTGTACGCACCACACACATTAAAGCACGACACACCTAAACTCTACTAATATATAGGTAATCTATATTACGTTTATTATTAATTAATATATATATATATATATATATATATATTTATATATAATACTAATATATTATATATATAAAAGTTTCCTTCTTTGGGACAAAACTATTTATAATTTTCAATTTTCTAAGTATTTGATCAAGTTTACTGAACATTCTCATATCTTGAATTCTGTAAAACATTGATCAGAACTAGTAGCCTGAAGGAAGATTTGGTTAGATTAATCACCAGGACAACATAAAAACTCATTTATAAGGTTTGCCTTGATCCCCAAATATATATATGTGGGGTAATGGGATACTGTCTAATGGGACAGATCATTTATGCGCCACCAACATTTGATCTATCTTTCAGCGTATTTGATTTACTGTGATTTATATTCTCCCAAGTACTCTGTTGGATCGAGGTATAAAGGGTCTTTGAATTTGGGGATTCGAGCTTTTAGAAGAAAAATAAATATATAGTTGGTTCATTTTGAGTTTCCAACAAACGCTAAACTAACACCGAACTAAAATCAAGACTATGTGGTCTAGTGGTACCCCCGTTGAACTTTCATTTGGAAAGTTGTAAGTTCAACCTTAGTGGAGGCGTTATTGATTCTTTGTGTTTCAGTAGGTCGAAAAAGTATATGAACAGATATTACAATGTAATAGAGCCAGTAATATTCAAAAAAAAAAAAAAAAAAAAAAAAAAAAAAAAAAACACCCGAACTCTAAAAAAAATGAGGGAAGGAATAGAGTTAGCAATAAAGTGGGGCCGAGTCCATACTCTAATTCTATGAAAGATGAAATGTCAAGACTCCAGACCCTAACGTGACAATACTCGTGTCCTTGTCGTCGGCCTTCGTCAATAGTCAATCGTCAACATATAATATTACAAATTCTACCCCTTTCCCTGCTTCAATGCCTTCCTTCCACATGGAAAGTGGCAAATTATCCAACCCCAATCATATTTTTTCTTTAAAAAAAAAAATCGAATCGCTCCCATTTTACGTGCCAAATCTCTAAATCACACTATATCTTTTAATAAAAATGAAGCTTATAATTTTTTTTTTTTCAAATAATTTACGAAATTATAACTATTTATTCACAAAAGTTTTGATCAAAAGATTACAGAATGTGATAGATTAACAATAACGAATCAATAACTCTTATTTAAGTGGAAGAGCTTGAAAAAGATGGTAATGGGTTGAGTATTCATCTATTTAATTTAAGCCTACCTCAACTCTAACAAATAAATTATATTATACATCATGGTCACATAATTTAAAGCTCATTATTAATGACTGAAATCATTTTTTTATTATATATAATATATATATATATATTATATATATATATATATATTATATAATATATTATATAGTATATAATAATATATTATATTAGTAATAATGGGTTCACACTTTGATCTTTTTAGGCATTGTGGGTTTTAGGTGCGTGATTTTCCTTCTTAAGTGCGTGATCTGTATGTTTAAGGTGCGTCAACCTAAAGCTATCACTATATGAAAGGTATCTTAAACCCTGTCTGTATAAGCTTAACTCAGTGGTTCAGTAGGCAATACTTGAGAAGAGACCAATGTTCGAAACTCGGCAGTAACAGTTGGGATTATGTCCAAAGTGGGTGGTGGTAGATCTCTTTGTACATTAGCGTTTGGCCGTAGATATGAGCCCACATGTCCTGTTGAGTTAGGAGATTTAAATATTATTATTTAGCACATAAACAAACAAACAAGAACAATTTCAAACTAACAAAATAATTATTTTGTATTATAACTAGTTTCTTTATTGCTAGTCCATATTATGCAAAACTAAATATTGCAAAAATAAGTATCTTATTTTAAATTTATCATAATATTAATAACGAAAGAAATCAGCTAAAATTTAACAATAATATGCATGCATTGAACCTACCTGAGAAAAGTCCGAAACAAATGCTTGACCAAACATGTGGAGGGCTCGATCCTCAGATCACTTTTTTCAGTCAATAGATTTACGTAACATGCATAAACTATTCTACATGCCCAAATCTTTACAATTTGCAAAAGAAAAACAAAATATGGAATAGAAAAAAATAAAATAAAAAATAAAAAAATCAACCACGACGATGCGAATCAAAAGATAACACATAGCTATGTGGTGTCAATTTTCAACCGTACCAAATGTTCTTTCCTTTTAAAAAAACAACTGTACTGTTCATAGTCTTGGCTTTTTCAAACTCAATGTATATTATTAATTTCATGCTAAATAATAAATATATTAATATTGCATGGGAATCGATCGCACAATTATTTAATTAACCTCCAGATTCCAGAATGCCCGACACAGTTTTTTTTTTTTTTTTTTTTATAATTTATTTTTTTAGCTTCGACTGGGCTAATTTCATGTTCAATTAAGGAGTGATTGATGCTTAATTCAATATAAAATCCCCCACTCCACTCGCTCATGGTTTTTGTAGATACTGCGGCCATGGATATGTTTCAAAAGTATTACTCATTGAGGAATATTTAAATTTTTGCAAGAACTAGTACACTATGCGCCCTTAAAATTAATGATCATTCAACATGTAGAAAAATATAGAATAAAATTAAAAGCACGTGTAGTAAAAAATCACACTACTTGAAATTTATGAAATTTACGACCACCTAAAAGTGATCTTAAATCAAATTAAAAGCAAAAAGTGAAAAGAAATAGTAACAAAGGTTTTTTCGGAAACCAAAAGTGGTCGAAACAAGGTTTTTGACTTGATTTAAATTACTTTCAGGTGATCGAAAATTTCATAATTTTCAGTAGTGTCAAACCAGTTTAGGTAACATAATTTTGGTAAAAAGAAAAAAAAAATTACCCCAATATAATTAGCATTTGTATTCATTTTAAAGGAAATTTAAATGTCAAAAATTAACTCAATCTTTGGTTATATAATAAAAAATTAAACTAATTAAACAAAACCATTATTGCTATATGACTAAAACATTTCAATCAAATCTTATTTCCAAAATTTCTTAAAGATCATTAATTGAATGGAATATGGAGGGCAAGATGGATAATAAGATGATATGACTTGTGGACAATTTCATGTTGGACAGACAGGTAGATAGAGAGACCATATGTACATGTGTAACAGCATAGTTTTAAATTTTATGACACATTGCCCCAAAAAGTTTTCATAAATAGTTCCGATGATAGTGTCATGCTTGTATTAATATTAAACACACTTTATGGTGATGGTGCGTCGTGTAAGTGGTAGTGTGAGTATTGTGAATATCGATTTTGTGATGGGTGTGGGTTTATCTACTTGTGTATTATTGAGACGGTGTAAC
>VALG01016325.1:18323-30311 GCA_009835305.1 Ipomoea purpurea | reverse complement strand
AGTGCTTCTTTCGGGTTAAACTTCCGTTTGTCCATATTCTAGAAAAAGTATCTCTTGTTTCATTCCCATTCCCATAAGAATGAATACTATGATTCGCATTTCGAAACCGGCATGAATACAGCATCTATAGGATAACTTCCATCTTCAAAGTTATGGTGCGTTTTTAGAATATATCCGCGATCTCTCGATTTTGTAATCCAATACAAAAATCAATTGGTTCCGTCAACCAAGCTATATGTTGTGTGTTATCAACGATTTCCACAGAAGGGGGTAAGATGATATCTTCAGCAGTTACACATCCAGGACCCTTGACACAAATAGACGCGTCCACAAGTTCCATATAGATTACTTCTCAATACAATTTCTTTCAAATTCATTAAAATCTCATGTACCGATTCTTGAATACCCGCTATGGTAGAATATTCATGCGGGCTTTCTCAGATTTTACACGTGTGATACATGTTCCTTCTATTTCCCCAAGCAAAGCTCTTCGCATCGCAATGCCTATTGTGTCCGCTTGACCTTTCATAAGTGGAGACAGAATAAAGCGCCATAATAAAGGCGTTTACTGTCTGTTCTTGATTCAACACATTTCCACTGTAGTGTCCGAGTAAGATACTGTGACTTTCTCTCGAATCATAGCAATATTATTTGATTAGATTTTGCGAATCTTTGATTTTATTTCTCTTTCTCTTTGAGATTTTTTCAATGTTCATTTCTACACACGTCTTTTTTTCGGAGGTCTACAGCCATTGTGGTGCATAGGGGTTACATCCCGTACGAAAGTTAATAGTATACCACTTTTGAAGAATAGCGCGTAATGCTGCGTTCTCTTCCGAGACCGGACCCTTTATCATGACTTCTGCTCGTAGCATACCCCGATCAACTACGTTACGGATAGCATTTGATGCCGCGGTTCAGCAGCAAAAGGTGTCCCTCTTCTCGTTCCCATGAATCCAGAAGTACCGGCGGAGGACCAAGAAACTACCCGACCCCGTACATTCTGTAACAGTGACAATGGTATTATTGAAACTAGCTTGAACATGAATAACTCCCTTTGGTATTCTACGTGCACTTACGTGAACCAATACGTCCATTCCTAGCGGAACCTTCTTCTCGGTATAGCTTTGCCATATTTTACATTTCGTAAATATGAGTAGCGATATATGGATATATCCATTTCACGATTCTTTATTTTTACATTGGTTCAGTTGCAAGTCTCTGATTATCCTTTTCGTTGTTTATGTCGCGGGTTGGAAACAAATTACTATAATTCGTCCTCTTCTACGATTAGTCTACATTTTTCACAAATTTTACGAACAGAAGCTCTTATTTTCATATTTCCCATTCCTTACCTTCATTTGAAATCTACTTTTTTCAAAAAAGTTTCTTGCTATTTTGCATCTCGAATTGTATTTTCCGTGAAAGACATGTTTGTTAAAGTTGGAAAACGAATCCTTTCGATCTTTGTTGGCGTTGCGAAGTTGATAAATTATACGCTCTCTGGTTGAATCATAAGGACTTACTTCAAATTTGATTTTTTGGCGGTATCCATATAAACCTACGTCGGATCTTTTCCGAAACAGAACTTAGAATCAGATCTTCATTCTATAAATAAACCCGGAACATACTATTTGGAAGCGATTCATTAATGAAACCCTTAGGAATTCATTTTTGTTCTTTCATCCCAGTACTGTAAGTGATCTTGAAGTATCAAACTAATGGAGTAGAACGATATTCAATAACTCCCCCATTTTTCCTTTCCCAAATTTTCAAATAAGAAGTTTTGGATCCAATTTTTATATTCAATTCAAAATATCAAAATATTACCATATATAACACAAAATTTCTCCCCCGATTCCTTCTAGTCGAGCCTCTCGGTCTGTCATTATACCTCGCGAAGTAAAAGAATTACAACTCCATCCCACCTAAAATTTTAGGGATTCGTTGATATTAGAATAGATCGTAAAACCGGGACTGATCCGTTTTAAATTGAAAATATTTCTATAGGGTTTTCCTATTCCTTCTATGTCGCAGGGTTAAAAAAAAAATTTTTGTTTTTTTCTCGATGCTTTCTCACGTTTCAATAAAACCTTCTCGTAAAAGTATTCTTACAATATTTTCGGTAATATTGGGATGCTATTCGAACCACTCTTTTTCGATCCATATCAGCATTTCGTATAGGAAGTGATTATCTCAGCAATAGTGTCCCTACCCATGATGAATATAATTATTGCGGCAAAAAAAATTGGATACTATCAAACGTGTTTTTTACCTTATTTGTCTATGAATTCATTTTTCAAGAAAGATATATGCGTGAGACACATTCTACTCATTTTGAATCTATTTCTTTCAAATACTCCATGAACATATCACGTCTTTATAAGACCTTTCTCAAATACTCCACTAGAAACATATCACATTCCTTTTATAAGACCTTTCTTCAAATACTCCACTAGAAACATATCACGATTTCCTTTTATAATACTTCGAGCTAATGAACTATTTTAGTAAAATGAATGTTCAACTCTCGGCGTTGCACCAAAAATTCTTAGTCTTTTGGATTTCTTCTTTATCAATAACAAACTGCGGCATTGTCACAATCGTATTATCATCCTTGTCACGTTTGAGTCGTTACAGTACGCACCCAATTACCGCTCTGACTTTCGGATTCTAGAGGCATATGTATACTGCTCTTTGATAACACAACAATAATGTCACCAATTATGAAGCATTCGACGATTGCTAGTCTAGATTCGCAATAACTCAATTCTCGAGCCCCGCTTTATCCGCATCATTTAATGGTCTGAGTTGAATCATATCATTTTTTTATCTTGTTTTACAGCATAAGGGCGAAGAAAAAAATGAAATATTTTTGTCCACAACAGAAAAGAAACCTGTGTTTGTTCTTCCTAAGATTCCTTCGGTGTTTTAATTTTCTTCATCTCGGAACTAATGAATTGATTCGTATAGCATTTTGGATGTGCATTGAAATAGACCTTCTGAATTTTTGTTATCCACCATTCATTAAAGTTATTCGACCGGGTTTCACAACAGTACCAATATTCAGGATCCTTTTCCCGAAACCATACGTTGTTTCCGCTGTTCGTACAGTAACTGGTTATCTGAAATATGCGTACCCATATCTTTCCCACGACGTGCATTCGTGTATGCTCGCGACTGCTTCTATTGTCTAGATGTGATCCAAGCAGGTCAAGTGCTTGAAGAGCATATTTACCGAAAACAAATATGATTACCTCCAGATAGATATTCCCCTCATTCTTCCTCTATGTTGTTTACGATCTGTTCTTTTGGTTATAGTTGATGTTGTTCTCAATTCCATCTCTACTACATAACCGACTGAGATTTTCTTCTCATCAGCTCCTCGCGAATAAAGGATTTCAAAATTTGGATTTAATAATGAATCATTTCAGTTAATTAAACCTATAATATTCAACAATGAAGTTAAGATATATTGTATTTTTGAGAATAGAAGAATCGTTAGCATTTATATATCTTGTTTGAATAATATTCAACATCATTTAGTTTTACTCAATTGTATTATTTTATTGTAATAATCCTTATTCTGTCTTTTATCCTATTCTTTGCAATAAAAAAAAAAGTTTCGGGGAATATTACTTACAATTTCTATTTCGTGAGGCTAGCTTCGTACTCTCAATTTCAGAATATAATAAATAGATCTCCGGCTCATTCCCGCCATCCCGACCATGAATCTCAATATTATTTTTCAATGGAATCTTTTTCATTTCACAGGTTCCGTCGTCCCATCGCTCTTACTTAATGTTAGTCCGAATTGACAAGGAGCTCGTAATAAATCAAATAAAATCTTGAGCCATTCTTCTCAGTTCTTTAAAATAGGCTCGAACTCTGATTTTCTTTGTTACTTATCATTTAATTTTTTCATTAATAGGGTATGATAAATCATATCATGCTTTATTACACTGCCTTATGATAGACCTTACATATTGAATTAAAATCATTGAGTTCTTTTCTTCTTTCTCTCCTCCTTCCAATTACCACATCTTTTTCTCTCTATTATTTTGCTTTGCAACTTAGATCTTTTTGTTATGAAAAAAAAAAATAGCAGTCTACAAAGATATGACCTATTACTATATATATATCGTGACGTTCTTTAGATCCAGGATAATGCGAAGTTGATGATTGTTTAGTTTCTTAGTTATTAGTTCATACTATGGGTCTGGTTTAATCCAAACCCTAAAAAATCAACGATCACGAACTAAGCATCAGCATGATATCAAATGTCAATCGATTTTTATCAACCCATAGAATTCAGTATTAGAAATACAATTCCCTTGATTGACCAGAAAAAGAAATGACCGAGGTTCTCTGCTTTTGTTCCAATTACTGTTATCGAAGGGAAATAAGTAATAAAGGGTTTATTAGGCCTCGTCCAGAAATATCCATAATTTTGTATGCCTTAATACCACCATAGTAGTTCGACTGGAAAGAACATAATCAATTAGCTATAGTTTGTCGGGAACCCCTCCCTCTCCTGATCCATTCGACCACTTGCAATTTCCTTCCGTCAATGCGCCCCTGCAATTTGTACGTGAATGCCTTTTGTATCTGCTTTTCGCTAATTCAAATAGCTTTTTTCATTGCTTTTCGAAATGAAACTCTATTCTTTAATTTCCTGGCTATTAAATTCGGCAAGAATCTTAGTTCCGTAAGGTTTGCAATTTCTGTATAGCAATGTTTAAGTTTATCGTTAACACAATCAATTCTTTTTGTAGAGTCATTTGTAATTCTTCGTTGCTCGCGGTCTATTTCTATTAAAATTTGAATCCCATAAAAAATTATGACTTTGATCAGATCGATTTCCTTTTTGAATATCTATACGTGCAATTCCCGGACCCAGAGGATGTTATCATATCTTTGTACTAATTCTTGAAAAATTTCTATTTTGATCTTCTTGTAGATCAGAATCAATTTTTGGTTGGAAAACCAAAGGGAATGAACTGGTTGTACCAAGTCTGAAAACCAGGGATTATTTTTTGTCCCATAAACCCCCTCATATGGAGATCATGTAATTGCCATAGCGTAAATTTTTTTCCATCTCGTTTTTTAACAAATTGAGCTCATCGATTCAGAATCGTCTAAAGATATCTTCAGTACAATAGTATATGGCAGTTATTTCTTTTTACGGATAACTACGTTCCAGCTCGAGTTTGAATTCTTACGGTAGTCCCCTCATTCATCCTTCAGCTTTACATAACTAAATAGCTTTCAATGGAAGCATGTAATAGCGTTTGTGCTGCAGAAGTAAACCAATTTAAAAAATGGATACCTGCTCGATAGGCATTAGTCTAAATCATACAGTGTTCGCATAGGAACGCCACGAATTTGGTTCAATTGACTCTTCGTGCTTTGTCAGCGACATAGATATATGTCGACCTAAAGCGTATATTCTGGTTTTTTCTTCTTTAGCACCTGGACATAAGTTTGCCCTACTATGAATCATAAGCATCTAGATTTTTTAGTATTTTATACTTAACATTACCGAGCCGAGATTATTATCACTTTTGTGTGTCCTCGGAAAATTGAAATTAGATGCAAATTCTCCCATTTGTCCTACCATATGATCCGTTATATAAATAGCAATGCTCTTTTCCATTATGGATGGCAATAGTATGACCAATCATTGTTCGTATAATGGTGGATCCCCGGGACAAGTTCTATTATTCTTTCTGCTTTTCTGTTAATCTTATCAATTTTTAATAAATGATTCGTACAAAGGGTTTTTTTAGTGAACGTGCCACAGCTGATCCGATATATTTTCTTTTTTGAAGAAATCAACTCGATTTTCTTTACTATTACTACGGTGACGAAGATGAACTTCATCATATATATTTCTTTTTCTACTTTTCTTCCAAGTGCAGGATAACCCAAGGGTTGTGGTTTTTTCTACCAATTGGCCTCCCATTCACCACCCCCATGGGGATGGTCTACAGGGTCATAATACTCCTCTACTACAGACGCTTACGAGCCAACGTTTAGCTCCGGCTACTACCCAAAATTTTTCTGGTTCACCCAACATCCCCACTGTCCGACTGTTGCAGCAGTTGGATATCAAAGACCTCCCCCAAGTAATTTTGATTTGGTTGGCTGATTTCCTCTTTTGCAATCAGTCGCGACAGCACCCGCTGCTTAGCTAACTGTCCACCCTTTCCCAAGTGTGATTTCATTTGAATACTTTGACACCTACAACCCCGTGTCAAACATACCACCGTCAGGATGTTATCTTCTCGCGTGAAAAAGGGATGTGGACGCTGCGGACAGCTAGACGTCCATCAACGCCTTAATTTTGAACGGCACTTAGCGTGAAACCGTTTATTATTGCGCAGCCACCCAGGCTACGAGGGATCGACTACACCCAGATCATGTGTGTCACCTACAGCGTTCTTTATATGGCTTGAAACATGCGCCCCCGCTTGGTTCAAACGCACCTACATGATTATTTACTGACTTCAGGGTTCTTTTGCCATCCAAGACGATGTTTCCTATTTTCACTACTCAAGTGGGAAACTCCCATGTGTTCTTACTAGTCTACCGTCGACGATCATCATCATGATGGGCAATGATGCTGCCTTGTCACCACCCTGCGTGCACCGTCTTCTCCACGTCTTTAAGATTCGAGACTGGGCACACGAGTTTCTTTCTACGGATCGAGACCTTACACGTGAAGAGACTGTTACTTTCTCAGCGGCGCTACATGGATTGGGGAAAACCAATCTTATCTCGAGCGGGCATCGGACTGATTGCAAGACCACTAGCCACCCCGGCGGCCTTAACTCAAACCAGCTAGCAGCCTTCGACATGAACCGTTTGATAAACCCCCACGCAGTATCGGCTCTGGCTGGGGCCCTCCAGTACTTGACGATCACTCGCCTTGACCTTTCTTACGCAAAGTCAACAGGCTTCTGTCAATTTATGCATACCCCCCCACTTTGAACATTGGGGGGCTACTGAAGCGCGTTCTCGCTTACGTCAAGGGTACTATTTCCCTCGGCTCCGTTTAGCAACCATCCGACTCCGTTGATGTTCATGCTTATTTCAGATTCCGATTGGGCTGGCTGTCCGGTTGATCGGAAGTCAACCAGTGGGTATGCCGTGTTTTTGGGGGCGAACTTAATATCCTGGGTTTCTCGGAAGCAGAAGACTGTTGCCCGATCGTCCACAGAAGCTGAGTATAAAGGCTGGCTGATGTAGCAGCAGAAGTAACTTGGGTTGTGTCACTTCTCCGAGAGTTGGGTCTGCATTCCGGGGCTCCTGCCACGTTGTGGTGTGACAATTTAGGCGCCACATACTTATGCGCCAATCCGGTGTTTCACGCTCGCACGAAGCACGTGGAAATTGATTTCACTTTGTTCGGGACAAGTAGCTTCAGGTGAATTTCTAGTAAATTTTGTTTCAACGAAGGATCAACTAGCGGACATCTTCACGAAGCCCCTTCCTACAGCGCGTTTTGCTGCTCTGCGGTCCAAGCTCAATGTTGTTGCTCTACCACCTTGATCTTGAGGGGGTGTGTGAGTTATAATATGTTTATCATTACTATTATTGTTATTAGACTAGTCTTTATATTATGTGGTTAGGAATTAGTCTCCAACTAATAACCTGATGTGTAGGTATAGTTAGGAGTTCTAATTCTCGTATGTCTGTGTAACAGTTTGATTGAATCGACAATAACATTCTCATTGGCATAAGGAATGCATATCAACTCGTGATGGGTATGTCACGAGGGCGTGTTTAGCCATTGTTGTGAGTTCTTCTCTTGTGACGTGTGTAGTCACAAGGCAAGTGTTGCCTTGGCATGTATTGCCGTTGGGTGAGTCCTATTCCTTTGCGTTGAGCTTGTCGGGTTTTGATCTATTGTGTGATGGTAGATCATGCCTTGAGACTTCTTGTGAATCGTGTCGTTCTTTGAGGTCTTGGGATGTGTTCCCGGTGTTCTTGTTGAGAGTGTTGAGTCGTATGTTGGCTATTACTCTTGGTTTTCCACTTATATATATGTATTCCGTTTCAAAATGATTTTGTATATTTCCTATCTATGTATGATACTTAACAGGTATTGGTGGGTTACCAGCATTATTCGCTGACCGGGCGTTGTCCCATTTCTATTTGTTGTTTTACAGGTTGGGTAGCTTTGGAGAGCGCGCTAGTGGCCTGTAGATAGTTTAATTCCTTCCTTTAATAGTTGTTGAGGACTGTGAGCCTAAGTAGTTGATTTGTTAGACTGCTGTAGTTGTAGTATCCGCCTGTGCACCTATGTTTGATATAGGTGTGGCATAGCATCTCCCGGATTTATGTAGTAGCTTTCGCAATTCTTATGTTGATGTTTAGACTGTTAATCCCTTTAAATTAAGTTTTAAAAATGTTGAAATTCGAGGGTGTTGCAGTTGGTATCAGAGCCTAGGTTTTAACCTAGGATGTTAAGAGTTGGACCATAAGAAACTAAGTTGAGCTTAGGTTAGTGCTCTAAGTTGAGACCTTGAGTTGCTTAGTGAAGCCTTTAAGTGTTTAAGTACCTAAGTATAGGATTCATAGGACGCGCGGTGAGGTAGTGTGTTACCTTTTGTTATATGTGTAGTTCTCTTTATCCTGTTTTGTTGTTAGCGTTAGTACTTTAGTGTTGCTATCGGTTGGTGTGACCTTCTCGGTAAGTCTCCTTGATCAGGGTTCGTTGCAGACCTACCGAAGTCTGTGTCTGTGACACCTGGATTTTCTAGCCTCTCTAAAATTTAAATTCTTCATTTTCTCAATTATTATTCTTTCTGATCAAAGCCATTTTGATTGAGCCATTAGAAAATCTCATCTCTACTATTATTGTCATTTAAATACAAAAATATAACAATAATAATAATAATAAGTGTATAATTGTTATTTTGTACCATAACTATGTATTATATTATTTTTGACCTACAAACTAATTATTTTAGAACAAGTGTGTTATATTATTTTGGATTATAAAATTATATATGTGCATTTTATATACTTATGTATTATGTATTATATGTGTAACATATTTACAAATATTATTTGAATGTAACATATATTATTTTTGTATGTAAGTAAAATATATATGGAATATTTGAAGTACATGTGTATGTGGCATGTAGTATATATATATTTATGTATATATATTCTCAGGGTAACAATTATCTAATATAGTATATAAAGTATAGTCTAAATTATTTTATATATAATATAATTATAATTATTTTGATTTTGATTAGGAGTTACAATTTATAGATTGGGAGTTACAATCTAGATTATTCTCCTATTAAATATTGATTTACTAAAGATAAAAGTGAAGATAATGATATAATCCTTATCCCTCTTCTTTTTCTTGACATAGCTGACTCTCTCAAAGGAAAAAATATATATCTTCTCTTCTTCTTCATTTCGCCGTTCCCAAATTTAACAAAAAAAATGAAAATCTTTATTCTTTCAAGAGCCAAGAAGTTCCTTCAAGCTAAAGAGGAGCCTTTGAATTCTTAAATGGCTAAGAGGAAAATTAAGTGCGACTCTCTTCGAGTAAGTGGTTGTTTTCATTATACTTTGCCCATTATTTTCATTTAAAAGAAAAGTGTGGATTTTTGATTGGTTGAAAGTCATGGAACTAAATGATTCTTGATAACTGAAAATTTTGATGCTATAAATTCCTTGAAATGCATAAGAATGTGATTTTTGTTGGTCTGGTTTAGTTAATAAATTTCCACTATGATAATATTATGTAACACACACACACACATCACACACACACACACACACACACACATATATATAAATTAAATATATATATATATATTATATATATATATATATATTATATATTATATATATATATATATGTATATATATATATATATATATATATATATATATATAATGAAACAAAATTATCAAGGTTGAGCTGACCGGGTTAACTCGACCGAAATGGACGAGTTAACTCGGCTATGTTAGACACTAGGCGACTGCTTAGGCGGTCAAGTCGGCCAAGTTAGGGCTAGGCGGACGCTTAGACTGCCGGTCGCCTAGGCGAGCGCCTAGAGGAAAAATCGACACGGTCTACAAGCGCCTAGAGCCTAGGCGGGGTCTAAGCGGGCACCTAGACCGATTTTTGCAACAATGATATATATATATATATATATATATATATATATATATATATATATATATATATATATTATATATATATATATATATATATATATTATATATTATATATATATATATATATATATTCCATGTTTGATTATTATACAATAGATCAAAGAGTACTCCTTAAAAAATAAAAAAAATTTAGTGTGAAAATGTGATAGCTAAATATATAATAAGTAGTTAGTGAATTAAAAATTAAAACTATTGTAAATTGATTCGAGCATTAACGATCAACTATGGAATGAGGTGTTAAGCAATAACTTGGATTGATTCATATGAAATTAGTTCAATTGTAGCATAATGAAAGTAATAAGAAAATAAATATAAACAAAATTTAACTAATGAAGAGAGATATTGAAGTGGAGCAAAGGTAAAGGACAACGACTGAACTAATGTCAATCTTGAGAGAAATCGAGGTACAAATGTAGTTTTATTCTTTGTGCAAGGAGAAATTGCACTAAAGTTTCTGGTGTCAATCTCATGATCTATTCAAGTATATTAACCCACAAGATTCACTACTCTAGTTTACAAGCAAAAGCTAGCTCATAAAGAATCTAAGAAATTTAACCTACCCACATACAAGTTAGTTCTATAAATTGTGAGAGATTACATTAAGACAATTCGAAAACTAATATAATTCATAAATTCTTACTTGCTCCCATGGTGTAAAAACTTATAAGGCTACTCAAGAGGTCTCCAATGATTTCTACATATTCGTAGTGCAAAAAATTCATAGGTGGTGGTAAGAATATTCTAAATATACTCGATTTCCAAAAACCCAACATAATGAATGTGCATATATATGATTTGGCTAAAAAATCACACACATCAATAATCTATCTTGCTCACAAAACTTGTAGGAACTAAACTAACAAATCATAATGTATTAATAAACAAACCCAAGTGTTTACACTATAATAAATTAAAGATGGTAAATCATACAATTTACATTATGTCTCTTAACAAGGATATTACATTTGATTTCAAATAAGACTTAAGTGGTGTTTAAAAAATAGTTTACCAGTCAAAGTCTAGCTTATTTGATCAATTTTAATTTTTTTTGACAGTCAAATAACTAAATTCGCTACTTGTCTAAGACACTCCACAAGTTTTTTTTGTGTGTAGTATATATACTAATTACATAATATATATATATTATATATAGTACTATATATTATCAATATATAATATATATATATAGGTATATGATATATATATATAATATATTGTGTTAATGATTTTGAATTATTATTAACAACTTATATATGTTATTATGCTTTTATTTGAAATTATATTTTTAATATTAAATTATTATTAACTACAGAATATTTCTTTATAATTATAAAAGTATTAATAAAAAAAATAATTTATAATAACACAATGATAATAATAAATTATAAAAAATATTTTAAGATTTAAAGTAAATAGCCAAAATATAGTTATGTCATTATACGTCATTTACATATAATAAGTAAAAGTAAACAACTAATTTACCAAACAACTTCCTATAACAATTAAGCTAATACTATCAGTTGGTCAAACCAGCTAACACAACCAGGCTATCAACTATAAGCACCGCTCACCAATCAGCTAAGACAACCAACTTGCTCAACACGCGCTCAATCTTGGAGACTTCTAGAAAAAGGTCTGTCAGACGACGTCGACTAAACTGTTCCGGAGGGAAAATCCTTTCTATGCTGTACGTACTCCACTGAACGCTTTGAAAGAATTAAAGATATCGATTACAACAGCAACCAGTTTCAAGTATACTTGGAAACACAATCT
>VALG01016325.1:0-12305 GCA_009835305.1 Ipomoea purpurea | reverse complement strand
GCGCGTTAGATTGTTGACAAACGGGGAAATCGATCAAACCGGAAAAGTTATTGTGAGAAAAATTGAGGCGGACGAGGTTGGGCAATAAGAAGACACGCTAGGGAATATTGCCGAAGAAGAAGTTGTGCTAGAGGTACATGTTCCAGAGATAACGGAGAGAGGAGAATAGGCTAGAAGGAAGTAGACTAGACTGAGACAGTGAAGGAGATAAAGGAGAATCTAGGGATTTGGTGATCAGAGAGGAAGGGGATGGCAAAAAACGCGAGGAAGAACTGGCCATCCAAAAGGAAAAGAACAAAAAACAATTAAACATGTGAAAATCAGAAAAAAAAAAATTTAAAATAAAGAAATGGAAATGCCCTTTGTCTAAAGAATGGTCTCATCAGAAAATTTATCGGGAGGACTAAAAGTATCTAAAAAATGACATTCTAGGATATTAAATGACAAAAATGTAATGGTAGTCTGAGACTAAATTTTTTTTAAAAAATCCGGGTAGCGGGTAGGTGGTGGGGACTCGTTCCCCCCACCTACCCCCACTGGTATGAAGGTAGAAAAAAACCGGTTCGAGGTTCGTTCGTGGAACCCAAAAACCATGTCCAAACACATTCCAACACATATCAACAACAAACACAGACTCGATTAACAAAAGATTGAACCGAGAATCATTCCAATTATATTCTAACACGATTCCTAAATAAGCCAAGACTCGACATCAATCACATAACAGTTCAGGAGCATCTGGAACCACAAGAACGTCAAGAAATCTATATGCAAAGCCCTAAAGACAAGTCCTAGGCTAGACTCAACATCCGAGCATGCATAAACCCCCCGAATAACACCAACAATATCACAACACGAGATTCATGATATAAACCCTAGGGACAAGCTTTAGACATAATTAAATACAAGATTACACATATAATCAATCACAACATCAATATCATCAAGATTATCAAATAAACACAACATAAACCCTAGGCAAAGCTCTATCAAGACCCAATCACAGAATCACACATCAAAGGAGCCAATAATCAAGATATAGCAAGGAAAATAGGTTTTGTAAGACATGTGTGACACCCCGTAAATCTAACTCTTAATTGAGGAATTAATCCTATTTTCCTCAATTGGATAATTTTTCCTTTTAAAAAAACTTTGAAATTGATAGTCCGAGGACTAGAATTTTGACTAGTCTCCTTCGTCACCATATGTATCCCCTTTTGGCTTATGCTTTGTAACATCAACTCCTTTTTGCCTTCCTAGTTTTGTAAGGGTAAATTTGACTTTCAAACATGTTTGATGCCTCCAAGTTTTTCCCCTAGCAAGACATTTCCACTCATTTTCCATACAGCCAAGTCATAAACACTCCACCCTTCTCTCCTAAAGAAACCTTAGCTTTCTCTCCAAGCTAGAAGAAAGTGGTATCTCTATCCTTGCAATTTTCAATCTAATATTCCACATTTCTACTTCCATAGCATAGGAAATGGTAAGATCTTAAGTTGTTTTGTGTTTTTAGTTAGCTTTAAGGTCTCTTTATCTTATTTTGGTGTTTTTCTTTGTGGTTTGGTTGTGTAAGAAGTCTTGGTGAGAAAGCAGCTTCAAGGAGAGGCTTTATGATGTGGAAAGGAAGGTGGGTTTTTGGTCTATAAAAGTAACCCATACTCTAAAAATCTATTTTTCTAATTGCTATGAATGATTATTGGGCTTCTATTTGATGATCTTGAATGTATTTGTGAGATTGGATGCATGATCTTTGATAATGCATGTTTAGAGCTTGTATTTAGGGTCTTGGATGCCTTTTCTTTGGAGTTATTCTTGGTTCAGTCATATCTTTGTTGTGAGTGAGAATTTTGGGTGTTTTGGACTTGATACTTGACCCTTGGAATGAATTTCCCCAAAGGGAATTTTTGTGTACAGTGGTTACACCGCGGGCGAAACGGCGGCCCAGTGAACTAACCCGCCGCCCACCCCGGGTGGAACGTGCTTCGCGGCTTGTACCCGCGGGCAAGGGCCAACTAACCTGTGCCCCACCACAGGGAACACACATGAGATTGCGGGGAATTGTTTCCCTGTGGTTCTTTCCTTTTTGTATGTGATGTTTTGACTTCTCGTTGTTGGAATTATTGAGCTTTTGTGATTCTTGATGTATCGTATTCTAGAACGATGTGTTAGGAATCCCATGTTAGGAATTTGGTGGGTCTTGGAATCGTGCTAAGGGTCCAACATTGTGATTCGTTGGGCTAATACCATTTTGGTTTATCCGCTTGATGAGCATGCTAGTTTGATGTGTTTATGCTAGTAATGTATGTTTTGTTCCTTCGTGTTGAGGGATTGGCAACTCGTGTTGCCAATAATGATTGGTATTGGATTGTGGTCCATTGTTGTTGAGTTATTGCATTCATGTTTTTATTGAAATCTCTTGGTTGATTCTTATGGTGGTGATCTTGTAGCAAATCGTTGTAAGCCTTTGTGGATATTTGATTTGGCTATTAATGAGCCTGTAATCTTCTTGATGATGACTATGTGTGAATATGTATGAGATTGAATGGTAATATTATTTGAGCTTTGCTCACGAAAGATCCGTGGTAAATTGTGGTTATTTAATGATACCCTCGTGTACTGAGAGATCGGTGGTAATACTATGGATTTTGGTGTAAAGATTGGTGGGACGACGGTCCCAAGCGGAATAAAGGTTTGGACTCAAAAGTACAAGGTTGCACCTCGGAGGGTAATAGTTGGGAACTAGTTATAAGGCTGGGGTACCTAAGGTTTGGAAAGGCATAAGTTGGAACTGGACTTAAATGTGAAAATTGTCATTATGTGTCTATGATGAACTCTACCTTTGTGATGGTAGGTTGCATCTAGAGTTTGGTTGTCGCTTGTTGTTTTGTAGTTCTATTGTTTTGTTGTTTTGTTGTTGTCGTGATCCTTTGTTGAGAGTGTGAATGTTGATTGTTTATCTCATCCTCTTGTTTTTTTCAAATGCTATATAATGTATTCCTTAGTTCCAAAAATGGTTTGACTATATCTAATGTATATATATATTGATACTTAACGCGTATTGGTGGGTAGCATCTTTATTCGCTGACTGGGTGTTATCCTTGTCTTTAGGGTTTTGAATTAGATTGGAAGAGGCGCTAGGTGGATCTAGTTAGCGTCAGGCTTGACTTCTTTTTGTTTAGATGTGGCTGTGTGCCCTTAGATTGCATCTTGTGTGCCCTTAAGACAGTTGTTATGTTTTGATGATTTTGTAGACTTAGCCCTGTGCACCCATAGTACTTATGGGTGTGGCATAACACTTTCCCGAATGTTGTTAAGCTTCCGCTTCTCCTTATGCTTGGATGATTAGACTGTTATCTCTTAATTAAGCTTTTAATTTGTTGGTAAATTTCGGGAGTGTTAACAACATGGGTTACCTCTAGCCCTAATCAAATATTCTTTCTTGGCTACAAAGGTTCTTCTCTAAGATCCTCACCTCCAAGTTGATCTTCCAAGGTTCGGTGGTGGGGAATTCCTTTGCTAGGTTTCTCGGGGAATGGTCTCGCGTGGTAGAATTAAACTTGTGGTAGGGTTTCCTAAATGCTTTCTAATCCCTATATATAGATTCGGAGTCTAACTATAGCTGAATAGTAAAGGCCCACTTTCCCTACTCCTAACGATTAAAGACTTATTAATAAGGATAAGGGTCCATGATCCATTGTGGACCCACACTAATTATAATTGGAAATTTTTATTCCCATTAAAATTCTTTTTAGTTATACATTAACGGAATTAATTTCATAATCAGTCCAGATTCGGAAGGCCGTAACATTGGGGTGTACACCAGTCCCCCCTTACAAGAAGCTTTCATCCTCGAAAATAAACATAGGGCACTCCCTCGTTTCTTAGAATAACTGATGAAGTTTGATATTTAAATTAGGGGAAATGTAGGTTATGCTTGTTTTCCTAATAACTGTAGGGGGGGTGGGGGATCGGATCAAGTCAAAGGCAAGTAAGGATTTGAGATTTAGGTGTACCTTGGTTTTCCGTTCCCGAGCTTGAAGCTCCCACGTGCGCCAAGCATGGCTCGATCGCCGCCACTCTCTTGTCTAACGAGCTCGTCGCGAGAATCAAGGACGAGAATCCTCATCCATGATCCGATTTTGCCTCAAGAGCTACGCGAGGATACGCTCATTGGTGGACCTCTCGTCTCGGTCCCCCGCGTTCCCCCTTTCCCTGCGCGGGTTCCGGTTGGCTTAGCTTCACTTTCTTCTTCTTTCTCTTCTTGTTCCTCGCTTTCTTGCAATTGCTCGTTTCATTTTATTTGTTCGAGATACCCAATTGGTCCACTAACATTCTCTGTTCAGCCGGGGGTTTCAAGCAAATCTCCTCGAGGGTAATGTATGTCCCTCTCCGACAATGATAGATGTCGTTGAGGCGGAGGTTTTGAACATTGAAAACCATCCCACTCATGGACCTTTGACTTCAGTACAACTTATGTCCAACCCTTTCCTTTCCATGATCCAACTTAGGATCATCCCATAGGGTAAACTGAGCCGGTTGCTAGATTTGCAGAATTCCATGTGCTTCAACATGAGAGCGAATAAATTTGAATTTGAACCTTATCTTAATGGAATATAGGCCAAAAGGTGCATTCAACTAAGCTTCCCCACGATCCATTGCTCTTGTTGTTAGTGGGTAACAGGTGTACAACCCAAAAATTTTAATTTTAAAAATCAGTATTAAGAATTTAAAAATACCCATTTTCACTCCATTAAAAAATTTTTGCGATCAATTGGTTGTTGAAAAATTATTTTCGTCACATTTTAAATTAATTCGACCACCAAAAATCGAATTCATTCGAAATTTCCTAAGTTTTTTGGGTACTTCGCGTACAAAGATTTAAATCGAGAAATTTATCTGAGTAATGACCGAGAGAATTCCAAAAAGATTTTTAACAAGTGTTCATCCTAAATAGCTTTTTGAAAATTCATTTTCAACCCCAAAGTATTTAAAGTTAGCTTTCTAGCCTTGGTCCCATGAAATACAAAGGTTTGAAAACCAACACTACTCCAAAGAAGGTTTTTGCGTAAGAACACCTTTAGCCCTAAGCTTTTTCATTTTTTCCCTCATCCAATCATTTGCCTTCTAACCTAGGGTTTTGGACCCTATATAACTTCATCTATTAACTTTGATTTCCTTATTCTTCTTTGCTCTAACAACTTTTTGTCTACCCCAGAAAAAAGGGAGAAACAACCATAGTGGAGTTCATCATCTTCTTCAATTCAATCAATAGCTTATTTCTCATTCCTAGTTTCAAATTAACCTCTTGAGGTTCTAAGGCTAAGTTTTATGGGTGTGTTTGGGAAGTATAAGGTGGTGAAGGAGGCAAACTAAGCTAGGTTGAGGAAGAGAGATCCAAGTAGAAAAGAACTACAAGAGATAATACCCAATGGATCCTTCCTTGAATTTGGCCTCCGTGAAGCCTTGCTATTGAAGGTAGAAATGAGTAGAAACTATGAGATTTTGTTGTGTCTAACTGCTTAGAAGTGATTATAGATTCGTTTGTGCACCTTGTTAAGATCTTAGTTAAGTTAGATACAGAATTAGAGATTCTAAATCTTTCCAAAGTGTTCTAACAGAAAATTCCAACCTTTTGGTTATATCACCTTTTCTCTTCGAGAACTTGATCCACCCGTTTATTCTAAGTTTCAGGATGAAACTTCTTTTAAGGGGATAGAGTGTAATAACCCAAAATTTTATTTCATAAATTCGGCATTATGAAATTTCCAAAAAATAGCCATTTTTCACTCATAAAAAAAAAATTTGCTTTCAATTGGTGTTTGAATAATTATTTTTGTCACCTTTTTAAATTAATTCGACACCAAAAATTGATACTATTTGAAATTCCTAAGTTTTCAGGTACTTCACATAGCAAGATTTAAATCGAGAAATTTATCTGAGGGAGGGGAGATTTTTAAACAAGTGTTCATTCCAATAGCTTTTTGAGAAAATTCATTTTCAATCCCAAAGTATTTAAAGTTAGAATTTCTAGCTTGGTTCATGATAAGGTGAACCACACTACTCCAAAAGGTTTTTTGCCTGAGAAACACCCTTTAGCTAAGCTTTTACCATTTTGCCTCTCACTAATCATTTGCCTTCTACATAGGGTTTTGGACCCTATATAAGTCACTTTCCACTTTATTGGATTTTTCCCCATGACTCTTTCTTTGCCTTCTCAACTTTTTTTGTCTTGCCAGGAAAGGAGAAAAACACACCAAAAGTGTGAAAAAAGTTCATCATTTTCTTCTTTCAATACTAAGCTCCAGTCTTTCTCTAAGTTTCATATTAAACCTATGAGGGTTTTTCATAGCTAAAAGATGTTAATGTTTGTTTGGGAATTAGTGGTGAAGAGTCACTAAGCTAAAGGTTGGGGAGGAAGAAGAGAATCCAAGCTTAGAAAGAGAACTTTAAAAAGAGAAATATAAACCATTAGGATTCTTCTTGATTTTTGGTTCTGTGAAAAAAGGCCTTTGCTATTGGAAGTAGAATGAGTTTAGAAACTATGAAGAAAATTTTGTTTGTGGTTTATGCTTTAAAGAAGTGATATAGTTTGTTTGTGAGTTGTTTGAGAATGTTTTTTGGACTTGTTTGGATTGAGTTTGCAGGTGAAAAAGTCATCTGGTGCACACAGGGTGCACTAGATCAGACCAGCGGACCTAGGCGGACCCATCAGGAGGGCCACCGGCTAGAGCCATGGTAACATGGGGACTAGGGACGGCCCTAGAGGAGCGTCGCCGCCTAGTCCCGATGGAGTAACGGGGTTCATGGGCAGACCATGAGGAGTCTGCCCAGGTCCCTGAGTAGTGTCAGAGAAGGTTTTGTGCAGTGGCCGGGCCTTGTGGCTCAGCTACGTTTCGTTTCGGGCCGAGTGTTACGGGCCCTTGTGGCTCAGCTCATCGGGACCGTCTTTAGCACGTTTTGGCTTTGAATTTCGTTGAATTTGGATTAAAAAAAATGAGTATGTTATGAAAGGAATTATTGAAGAATTGCTAACACAGAGTATATATTTGCATATTTACTGGGGTTTGTAAAAATCGGTCTAGGCGCTAGGCGCCTCTAAACGTGGCGATTTCCACCTAGGCGCCCGCCTAGGTTACCGGCCGCCTAGGCGTTCACCTATATAATGTGTGTGTGTGTGTGTGTGTGTGTGTGTGGTGTGTGGTTGTGTGCGCGCAACGCGCATACTATATAATATGACATATATACACTCGTAGACTAGTTTGGATACTTTGAATCTTTTGGATGATTGAAGTAATTTGAGCATTTCATATTTGAGTATTTCATATTTTTAATATTGTTTTAATGTTTTTTTTTATTGAAAATCATTGTTTTGATGTTATGACTTATGAATTATCATTAATTCATTTATTGGATGTATTATTTGATTAAATGGTTGAAAACTTGCCTCATTAAAATTGTCAAACTGCAAGTCTACCACTGTTTTAAGTTTGGCGCTCGCCTAGAGCCGCCTAGACCGGCCTAGGCGCTGAAGGCGCTGTCCTGGCGCCCGACCTAAGCGCCTAGCGCCCTTTCTGCAAAACCATGTTTTACTGTGTATAGGAAATTATTTAACTATGTGGAATCTGATGCTGTTTTTATTGAAGGTATAAGAAGCATAATCCATGTGAGAATATGATTTTATTATAAAAGCATTTATTAAATTTCTGTAATTTGATCAAATTAGAATAGAAGCTATTTGTTGAGTGAAAGGTATAGAATTTGCTATGTTGCAAACCTAGCATGAATACTATATTCTTGAGTACTTCATGTTATTTGTACATGGCTTAGAAGCGTGTTATAGAGCATTTTTTGCATCTCAACATATGTCATATTTCAAAAATACATAAAGGCCCAACGTGACCCAAGTAATACTTTCCAAAAACCATAAGCATGTGGTATATCATTCTTTTGATGCATTGAGAAGTAGTAGAGTTGTTGCATGCATGAGACTGATGCATGAGAGATATATCTATGTTATTATCTAGAGAAAATTACACTTTTGGTCCTATGACTATAGGGGAGGTGTTAATTTCAGTTCGTGACTTTTAAAACTAACAGATTTAGTCCTTTTAGAATGCTTTTTTTTTTATATACATTAAGTCCTTCCGGCTAATTTGCCGGTAGATTTTCGCCGAAATTTCAATTTCATTTCTTTATTAATTTTTTTTAGAGGGGGGGTGGGGGGGGGGATAAAAGCGTCACATTTGGTCTGAGAAAAGGGGGGAAAACGGCTTCCCAATTTCCCACCTTAATTACTAAACGGAACTTACCCAGAGGCTTCTAGCCAAGAATTCGAGGGAAAACACGTTGAGCTTTCTACAAACACACAATAAATTCACTAACTTTGTTTCACACTTTCACATAAATTAATTAGTTAGATATAGGCTGGTGTTTTGGTAACAAACTATCCAAGAACAGAACAGAGCATCGATAGTATGTACATCCCCTTTCCAAGCATTGAGATCTGTGTGGCATATTTGAAGAAGAAAAGGATCTTGATTCGCACCTCTAGCTTCTGAGGCGGATCCACCAGCACATCCTCAATGATCAAGGGCTGGCCAGGACTGTACGCCACGGCAGCTTTGCAGGTAATGATCTTGCCAGCAGTATCAGCCGGAATGGAGAAGCCATGAACAGAGTGGTTATCCAGAGATTCCGCAATACAGTACAGATTGTTTTTCGAAGCTGAAATGAAGAAAACAGTTTTGAGGATGTTTATTTATTTTTAATGGATTCCAACCGACTATATATGTTTTAAAAGCAGGGTAGACTCTTCTCTGGATGTTGTACGTATAATAAACGTGGCGAAAACATCTCGTGAAACCTTGGACACCTGGCAGCGCCCTGCTAGATGAAGAAAGAGGAACAACAACAAAAGCATTATATTTGGGTTTTCGATCTTCTTCAATTTTCTCCATCACAATTGATTACTCGTGATGAAGAGCTCTTGGATTTCTCGAGTTTTCTTCTTTCCCCCCAGCGCTTCTGTTTTGAATTCCCAGAAACGCCTTCAAATATCCAGAATAATGGTTGCTTCCTCGTCTCAAATAACCTTAGCCCAGAATTCTTTGACCTTTTTCTTGTTTTTTTTTAGAGCTTCCTTGTATGCTACGCTGCTTCCATGGAATTTCTTCCCCTCCCCCTTCAGGCAGTGAGGTAGTCCAGCGGAGAAGCAGAGTCGGAGTCGCAAACCAATCAATCCAAGAGGCTAGTACGCGAGGAAGAAGGAAGCCAAATAACTTACCCCCTTTTTTAAAAGTTAAATTTACCATTTTGCCCCCACTTATATTTAATTTAAAATGGGTAAAGTTTTTCTGGCGAATTTTCGCCGGTGATTTGGCCGGGAGGACCAAATGTGCTAAAAATTGCATAGTTACAGGACTAAATCTGTTAGTTTTAAAAGTCACGAAATGAAATTACCACCTCCCCTATAGTCATAGGACCAAAAATGTAATTTTCTCTATTATCTATATTGGTGACGTTTTGTAGCATCCCGTTTGGACTATGTCCTCTCGGATGATTTTTATGGACACTGCAGTCCCAGTATATGTAACGCGGCGTATTCCTACGTTACGAGGTTGGAAACTGCCCGCCAGGCTTGGAATCCTGGTAGGGGGGGGTGTTGTAACACCCCACTTTTCTAACTCTTAATTACAACTCTAAACAGCCATTTACAATAACTAAGCAGTAGAAATAATAACTTAAAAGAAAGATAATTAGTGGAAGTGTCACCGCCACAACCACCACTCCGTGGTGATTGCACAGGCTAAGGGGTAAAGACTAGAAATAAGATAAAAATCTAGCATCCAAATAAAATACTGGAAACGTAAGGGGGAAAGACGTCACCCCAAAAGGTTACATCATCCTCAAAAAACATAGAGTCAATAAGTCTACAATCCAGAAACATGATTATCAATAAAACTAGTAGTTTTAGACCTCAAACTAAGAGACTAATCTAACTCGATCTCTTCTCGTTGCTGGGCCCACCTGAAAGGGGTTTTGCAAGAAAACACATAGAACAAACAGGAAAACACCCGTTAGCACGAATCTAATTTAAGTATAACCACACTCAACCCTATAAAACATTCTAGCATTTACTTTGAAAACATTTTGTTTTCTTTACAAAACAAGAAACTCATCTCAAACCATCTTTAGATCTAACACATACTTTCTAGATGTTTGCACCCTATTGATATCAGCTTGGCATACTCAAATATATATAGACTGTTCACTTAATTTCATCAGCATATAAACTCTTCAAAAATAACTTAACAAGAAATTCATGCTTACAGATTAAGATCATGCTAATAAACCATATAACAGGTATTCCCATGCTTTCATATTCTCATCTCATAATTCGATAACAGGACTTTTAATACAACAAAACGATTATAAATCGACATTCTCATTATGTAACTCTCATGCCATACTTTACTCAAATGCAATCTTGTATAATGCTATAAATCATACTCATGTGCAACCTTGTGCAAAGCTATAATCATATGCAATCTCATGCAATACTATAGTCATACTCATATTCAATCTCGTGCAATACTATAAACATACTCATAATGTAATCTCGTGCAACAATATACTCATACTTACATATGCTAAAATCTCGTGCAAGTTTAATTCACATCTATACTCATAATTGCAATCTGTATTGGCAAATACTATAAAACATAACACTCTATTAATCTCGGATGTAACATAAGGCTTTCGTAATACTCATATGCAATTCTCTGTTGCAATAACTCCTTATACTCAATCATACTCATATGCAATCTCGTGCAATAATATTGTAACACCCCGAAATTTTAAAACTTTTAAAGACTATATAATAAGGGTAAATGAACATAAATCCCAAAACGTTTATAAGAACACGGGGTGTTATGCCACACCCGAGCTAGAGAACTCAGGTGCACATGCTAAATTCTAGGATCCTCAATTAGTATCAGTACATAATCATGGCACGCAGGCCGAAAGGGAAAACTATCTAATCTACACTCCAAGCCTCCCCTAGCGCGCTCCTAGTGACCTAACCCGCCTGTGCCTGAAAGCCAAATATATCTGTTCAGTGAGAGATGCTGGTAACCCACTCCAATGCATTGAAACATACGTATAGATAATATACTATATATAATATATATATATATATTATATATATATATAGAGTATACGAAAACCCATTTTGAAGCATGAAGATATATCCTAAGAAGACTCCCTAGCTTTTTAAAAACAGGATAAACCTCGACAGATAGAAGATAAGCAAAAGCCCTACAGTTAAGCAAAGCTATATAAAACATTTTACAAGCATAAGGGAATAGGCAAGCGGATTAGAGATAAGGCACAACAATAAATCATGACCAAGCATATACAGTTTACAAGCATAGGGAATAGGCAAGACGGATAGAGATAAGCACCACCAATAATCATAACCAAGCGTATTACAAGTTTGCTAGGGCATAAAAACCCTAAATAGTCAAACGTCCTCAAAACACTCCCATAACAACAACTCATCCCATAAATCTCATCCCAAACCATAAAGCACATTTGTTGGCGGCCACAGGACCAATCGCATGCCCCTACATGAGGGTCAGCGCATATAGCTCTGACACGGCCCGCAGCACCCTGCCCCGTATCGCAACGACCGATGAACCGCAGCTCATCATAGTGTTTGATCGCAACCAAACAGTGGACCGCAGCCCAAGAGAATGTCATCTGACCGCAGCCAGGAAATATGAACCGCAGCTCATGTAGAAACGTTTGATCGCAACCAAACGGTGGGACCGCAGCCCAAGAGTGTAAATCTGACCGCAGCCAGCTTCTGAACCGCAGCTCAGGAATAACCAATCCGATCGCAACCGAATTGGGGTACACACACATAACACATAGCAAGCACATGCAACCCACATTACACATTGGGAAGGGGGAGAAAACGTATAACAAAACCTATGCGTGATCCTTCACATACTAAGAATAATCCTAAGGGGTTCATACTTCTTCCACCTAGGTCAACGGGATACCAATTCAACTAGCATGCAATATATAGACTCATACAACCTACGAACGGTACCCGAAAATAAACTAGACATAGGCACGATAACGGAGTCCGTTGGGACACCACGGGGTCGGGGGGAACATCAAACGGGGAAAAATCCCAAAGTGGGGTAAAATCCAGCGGGTAGCCCGGTGGGTGAGGGGTCACCCCGCCCGGCGATGTTCTAGCGGGTGCCGGGGCCGGGTACCTTGTAACACCAACCAGG
>VALG01016319.1:0-13068 GCA_009835305.1 Ipomoea purpurea | reverse complement strand
TATTTATGATCACTTCTCAAATTACATTGGGTTGCTATCCCCTTAAAATACAAGTTAGATGTGTTTTTCGGTTTTCTCTCAGTTCAAAACGGTCTGGTTGAGAAGTTTTTGAACTTCCAATAGTGTCAGTTTACTCAGACAACGGGGGTGGTTTATTAAATTATCCTCTGTTTTAAGCTCATGGTATATCTCAGGGTCACTACTCACCATCACACACGCTGAGCATAATGGGAATAGCTGAACGCGACATCGACATATTGTCGAAACAGGCGCATGTCGCTTCCTACACTCTCCTTCTTACCATCCACGGTTGTTGGTCATATGCCTTCCTCAACGCCGTTACCTCATTAATCGCTTCCGCTCAATATTAGGGTAATCAGTTCCCGTTCTCAGGTTTTATTTAAACAAACACCCAATTATACAAAATTGCAACCGTTTGGATTGTCTATGCCTATCCTTTGGCTACGACCCTATAAATCTCTACGGAAGTTAGGAGGGCAAAGTCTCGTCCTTGTATTTTTTTTTCTTTAGGTACTACTCTACACACTCAATCTGCTTATAAATGTTTTGATTTGTTCAAATCGAGTGTTTTATCCAGGCATGTGCCGTTTTGTTTCAAATGGGTTCCGCAAAAAAATTACATCTGGATACGGGCAAAACCGTGTCTGGCCACCAAAACTACTGTCTCAACAGGTTCTGTTCCGGTTGCCTTCTTCCGCAGGTGCCACGTCTCTTAATCTGCCATCTTTGTCCATACCCCTCGGCCGTTCCTCTTCTGCCTCAGAATCTACTAGAGTGCAATTGCTGTCACCTGAGTCGTCCACTACGCCTACAGGGGAAGAAATGCTGCAAGCTCTATTCCCAGTTCGTCATCTTCTGCCACTGTTCGTCACCTACTGTTCCAGAAACCGCCCCACCAACCAGTGAACCTGCTTCTATGCCTTCCCAGCCCGACACCACCTCTGGCGACTCTCAGTCACAAGGTGGTGTGCGTCGGTCTACTAGGAACCGCCGTCCAAATCCACGGTACACCGACTATGTTGTCAATCAAACCACTGGCCACCCTATAACCTCCCGCTTTAGAACCCTCTACCGTTGCTCAGGCTCTAAAAGATGCTAGGTGGAGGCAAGCGCATGATGAAGAGGTTGACGCATTGCACCGTAACAAGACATGGAGCCTGGTTCTCGCGACGCCGGGGTCCAATTGGTTGCAAGTGGGTTCCTGTGTTAAGCGTCAAACGCCGATGGCTCGTTGATCGCGTACAAAGCCCCGCTCTGTTGGGCCAAGGCTTCTGCAAACTGCTGGCCAAGAACTACTTGAGACCTAGCTAGCCCAGTCATGAATCCGGTTTACCATTTTTCGCCTTGTTTTAACCGTTGCGCTGAGTAATCACTGGAGTTTGCGCCAGTTGGATATCAACAACGCGTTTCTACATGGTACACTGCATGAGGAAGTTTACATGACATATTGACGCAGTTCAAGATGGATGGTGCAAAGGATGTTACAACACCACTTGCAACATCAGACAAACTCCTGCCGACGATGTCCTCTAGTACCGCGACTGATGCTACACAATTCCGTCGACTGTTGGGACTAATGCCAGTATTTGGCTGCTACTCACCCATATGTGGCTTACGCGGTCAATCGACTCTCGCAATTTATGCATGCGCCTTCTGAGCTGCACTGGCAGCCACAAAGCGATTACTGCGTTACCTCAAGGGAACGGTGTGTGCCATGGTCTATTTCATCTACAGAGGCTGAGTACCGTGCTTTGGCGAATGCATCAGCGGAGGTTCAATGGGTTAAGAGTCTGTTGCAGGAGTTAAAATTGGGTCTGGTAAAGCCTCCAGTTCCTGTTTTGCAGACAACCTCAGCGCCATGTATGTTTGTAAGAATCCGGTGTTTCATTCTCGCATGAAACATCTGGCCCTGGATTACTTCTTCGTCCTACGATTTGGTTCTAGTGGCATGCCTGATTGTACTGACACATTCCGGTCTCGCCAACTTGCCCCTGATCCTTCTCACCAAGGCCGCTTGGCCGCTCAGCAGTTTCCTTCACCTCCGATCCAAGATTGGTGTCTCCGATGGATCCTCAATCTTGCGAGGGCGTGTTAAGCATATGAGTGGTTGATATTTTATATTTGTTTTATTGTTCTAAATAGGCTCGGTAGTACTAGGCCAGTAGCTCTAACTTCTCTCTATTTCTCCTCTCATGTACTTTATTTAAACTCTTGCTCTATTCACAATCTTACAAAAGGTTCGAACCTCAGTTGAGGCAATAGTGTGTATGTGTAGGTATCTCCATTCCTTTATAATAAAAAAAAATTTAGATAATTGTAAACGTGTAATTAGGTACATATATTATAAAATTGTTAACCAAATTCATATTACTAATTAAAAATATTTTTTATGCTATTATTTAATATTTAATAAAAATAACAAAAATTGAAGTAATTAAAAAATTCGAGATCCTATGAACAATGTAAAAGTCAATTTCCTAATGAAATAGATTTTGGTAATCGCTATCGTCAATGACGATATGTCCTCTATAAACTCATTGCTAGTTTGATAATATGAACGTCATGAAAATTTACAATATAGTTGCACTAATTACAAATTTATAATTATCAAATTTTTATAGCGGTACACGAAATAAATAAACAAATTCTTAATAAAAATATTTAAAAATACATTATTAGAATCGTGCAATTTACAATACTACTAATGACTGTTTAAAATTAAAAGTCACTGTTTATGTTATTAATTAATATTTAAAAAAAATATATTCAAAGTAATAAAATTACCTATTATTGTATTCTTCCTAACTTTTAAAAATTAGCAGTGAAAAGAAGGCAATATCATTACCTTCTTCTCAACTTTGAAAAATTAAAAGTTGTTTTTTAAAACACAAAATTATCTAGAATTTTGAATCTACAGAATTTTATCCCATTCTTTGTGAAATCTAGGTATTTTTGCTATACTGCACCTGAATATATAAGTTTATTTAATTTCCACAACATGATTGTTAGTTGTGGTCTGTGACATCTGATCAGTTCATCAAATTGCACAAGAAGGATATTAACAGGCCCATTATATACACATATCCAGTGTAACTCCAACCGAAATTACTAAGTGAAATATCATGGGCTCCCACGGCATACGCGTTCCCCGAGGCTTCATCCTTCACTTTGATGCTTGAAGAGCCTGGCAGTCACACAAAAATCTCCATCACAAAGAACAGAAGCAACAAAAGAATGAGCGGATCCGATCGTCGATACTCACAGTTATATTCACCCATGCTGATAGTCTGCTTTCAAGATCATACACAATCAGTTTGCAGATAGAACAAGATCTGCAATCCACAAAGACAAATGCATAAATTTGTGGTGTAAAAATATCCCGTTTTCATGGAAGAAAAAAAAAATTCATAACCTCCCAACAGGGTCATTTCTTCCCACTTTCGTCTGTATTCCACTGTTTCTGCCACCGAAGCAATTATCATTCTCCTACAAATATAGACAATACTTAATGGAGGACGGGAACGAAAACTAATCAACGTCATCCAACTACAGACAAAGAGCAAAATATCAATAGCTTGGAATCCACAGAATGAGCAAGAATATGTATCGTACAGTTAAATATTATGTATCTTTAGTAATAAAATGTGCTCTGGAATAAATTGAAGGTGAAAATGATTTTTGGACAAGTCCGAAATGCAAGGTGAACCTTTAGTCCATTGTGTATAATTTGCCAGAATGAGGCGTTCCTTGTGTACTTGACAAGACCAAAAAAAATGACAAAAGGTTTAACTTTGCCGGTATACTGAACCATCTAGAGAGTGTATTTACATTACAGATTAGGGAGATGACAGCATTCATAACGGTCTATAACCAAGTTGTGTAGAATCAATTTCGGGGGAAGGGTGCGTTACCTAAATGAGTTACCTTTATGGAAACAGAAAACAATTACAGATTGAATCGATGTACAGAATTATTTACATGAACTTGGAAAGGAAGTCATGGGATATACTCCAATTTAAGTGAATCTTTGAAAGTAAAGGTTACGACAGGGAATCCGTCATCAACACTGCAGCGCCAACAGAAAAGAGGGATGTTAAAAGGTAATCAGATCTAGCAGAAATTACATCAATTACATACTGTAAAATAAGTTTAAAATTTTTTTTAAAAAAATTCCATCCATAAGTGATGAAATATAAAATACAGATCAGAATGCACTATAGTATATATAATAGTATAATTGCACTTGTCCGTTGCATTTTTAAAAGAACACTATTGTAAAAATCGGCCTAGGCGCCCTTAGACCGAGGGGATTTTACCATTAGTCAGCCAAACTCAGCGCCCAACTTGGGAGTGTTAATGTGTTTTCTTATTACTATTAGGCACCCAACTAGCGCCTAGCGCCTTGTACAACATTGTAAAAGAAGAATCAAAGAAATTTAAATGAAAGTCCAGAACGAAATCTTACTTCTCATCGTAGTCAAAGCATTTGAAAGCCTTCAACTTTATGAATGCCCAGATTACTTTGTTTCTCCATCAACTGAGTCAACATAACACATCAAAGAATTATTGAGGTTGATAAAGAAAATTTGCATCTAGTAATATGGTCTTTGCAATATAATCCAAAAATTGAGTGAACACCTTATTCATGAGAGGTGAATAGATTGAATCTGGAAGATATGCCAAGGTTGTACCACTGTCAATTATCATAATCTCTCGTTCCTAAGTCAAAAAAAGATGTCCGAATGTCTACAACACTGCCAGCCACCTCGATTCGTTCCATAACAACATTATAGTGTGGCCTAAGATAGTAACAAAATACAATTAAGACAGAACAAAAATGGTCAAAGATATTAGAGAATAAGTTGACTGCTATACCAAGCCCGACATTCAAGAAAAAGTAAAATATTACGTACTTCATCTTCAACAATTGGTGTTGATTTTAGTTTGGGTTCAACTACTTCTCCAATGGCAAATATGCCACCCCCTTTGTGATTATCCAAGCAATGTGAAAATATCTTTTTCACCTTCCCCGATTCTGCTAGCTGTGAAATGACGGATGAATTTGCTTGCCCAAAACCAATTATCCCATCAACTGCTGCAGTAGATGTACCTAACTCTCCCGATTGTTTGGCTGAGCACCTGAGAAAAGAAGATGCAAGAATGCATCATAATTAAATTTTGTATTACGTCAAAACCAAGAAACAGTCACACAACATACAAGCAATATTATACAAGTCATGGAATGAACCTTGGGAGGGTCCCTAAGTTATTGGGTAATTGTAGGATCCGTCCCCCTTAATTGTTTGTCGTTCTCACTTCTCGTCCCTAAGTTATAATTGACGACAGGACGGAATTTGCAACATCACTTATAGCTTAGGGTCGAGAAATGAACACGGCCTGTTAGAAAAAGGATGAAATTTGCAACGTCTTAGGGGCGAGAAGTGAGCACGACCAACAAGTAGGGACGAACCATACAATTACCCTATAACTTAGGGATGAAAAGTGCAATTTTCCCATCTTGGGATTAAACTTTATGCCTTATAATACAACTCAAACATAAGAAAAATTTGCACCAAGTACAGGCAATATTATACATGAAGGCATGACATGAGTTCACAGAAGAAAGTGATCATAACCAAATGATCAATGGGGGAAATAGAAACCTACTTAATGTCATAAACAAAAGGAACAAAAGTAAAAAGGTGACACTAGTGCACGAGCTAACAAATAACATGCATGCAAGCAAACGAGTTTCTAACCCTGAATAGCATAACTTTGATACTTGTGCAATTAGCTTAATACTATGTTTATTAAGCACTTGTAGGGATGGGCACAATTGGGTGAACCCGAACCTAACTTCAATCAATAAATCCACCCAGAACTGGAACTTTGTATAAGAAACCTGTACTATCAAACCCAAAAATAAATCAGATCAGGTAATAGTTCCTTTTTATTTTTACACCCAAGCCAGAAATCATAAGTTTATATTTATATATAGAAAACGCAATTACCATAGTCAATGTAGACATTAGTACGCATGCATTTGAGGTTTCAAAAATCCAACCAAAATTATATATTTAATATAAAGAGAAAAGAATGATTGAGATTTGAGAAGTTGGAATTTAAAGATGAAAGGATGGCAGAGCATTTCTTCTTGTACAACATTGTAAGGCTTTTGAATTTATTTTTGAATACTCGAATAGAACCCGTTCTACTGTGAACCAATAAGAGCTAAATCTAATTTGAGTCAGTTCCTGAGTTCTTACCTTGGAAACCTAAAACTTTATCGCGTTCTACCCAAAACCAACCCCATGACCGCTGCTAAATACTTGGCATCAGAACTAGCCTAAATAGGAATGATATAGACATTTGTTGAGAAACAATTTCAGTTCCCACACTATGGTCGCCTATTATGTAACTACAAAATGTTAAATTTAGGGCAAGTAATATTTCATTACTTTAAAGAGTCCAAAATTCAACTGTAAGAAAAATAGCCTAAAGTCCTGACTATGAAAACTTCAATTACTTAATGTACTACCAATTTCACATCTCACTGTATTATGTGCTACTTTTCTACGTCGCCATTTCTCTTCAACCGGCACACTTCATTTCTTTTTCAAAAGTGTACATGAAATGGAAGTGGAATTCAGTAATCTTTAACATACTGAGCTCCAGACAGTTTTCAATCATTCAATATGTAACTATGTAAGGAAATCACGACAAAATGTTAGAAACCAAATCCTCCACATAAAAGATAGATCAGCAGCTACTAAGTATTTGGTTCAGAAGGTTAGAAAACTTGTTAAAATCTTTAGTTTTGTGCCAAAGACCTTGTAGTTTAGTAACATACTCTAGGTAAAAGGTCTCTATTTCAATACTCATTCCCCTCAGATGTAACCAAAAAATATCATTAGCTCTGCAAACTTACCCAAATCCTACGGACCCAGTCATGGGTCCGGTTTTAAGGTTTCCAGTTACTTGATCAAAATGAATCTCATCTTTAACAAAGTATCCTGCAGTGGCACTACCATCCCCATAAGTAACCTGATATCACAAGCCAGTCCAACCTTGCAATCAGAATAAGGAGCATTGAACATGGTAGTGCAAAGATCTTGGTCACAAGTAATAGCCTTTGCAGATGAAGAGGCCTTTATATCATAAAGCTTCAACTCTATCTGTTGTTCAAGAAAGCAAATGGCAATGCATCAAGGAAAGAAAATAATAGAATTTTTTTTTTTTTAAATGGGGAAAAAAAAAAAGCATATAATATGGATTAAGGGATGCACCCCAAGGTTGCTCTTTTCAGGACACTTGTCACAGCCAGCACAATTCACCCACAGAATGTCACTTCCGGTATCAACCTGGACATGATAGTCAATTGGTGGAGTCCCCATTGAAAGCTTAGTATAGTACAGCCTGGAATTGTTTAACCATCAAATTTGTAACCCAAATAACCATGCGTAAGGGTGGCACAGCAAACAGAAACACTTGTCTTCGTGTTTTTAGGACTAAATACTAGATGCATGCAGCATAAGAAGCCAGGCATAATGTATTAGCTACATTATACTTCATAGGGTGAGGTAGGAAAGTATATTTAGGCAATGTTTGTGAATGCATGACTTCCTGCCCTCACCCCGTACCCACACCTCATAAGAAGGTTTATAATGGGTTAAATTTTTTCTAAAAAAATCTTTTAAAAGGGAGGGCAAACATAATCAATATAGTGTTTGAAAGGAACAGTAACTCATTACACTATTATGAATGTATTTTATGCAAGATAACTCATTACACAAATGCATGCAGGTCATTATTAATATAATAAAAAGGGCCAAATTGCACATGCAAATGGGAAAAAGAAAGAAAAGATCCGGCAATACTCAAACAAACAGGATTTAATCATATTCTAACAGGTGAATTGGCAGAAGGCGTTAATTATATAGTTTTCTTCGCGTTCATCAATAGCCTCAGTGCCTAAAGAATAGAGAACACATCAAGTTTGCAACTTCCACAATCTTTTCTTTAACTAAGTTCACCCAACTCTAGTGCTATGTTTGGATTAGTGGAAAAATATGAGGAAAGGAAATGGGGATATGCAACCGAAAATTTTCACCTCCAAAGTGGGAAGAAAATCAAGAGAAAAATGGACCCTCCCTTTATCAACAATATAAACAGAATATACATTGAACATTACTCCTCTCTCCCTCTCAAGTCATGCACCACCTACATTTCTCACCCCTATCTAATCCATTTCTCCTATTTTATTTCTTTCTCATCCAAACCCAACTCATCTCCTCCCTTTTCTTCCCTCCCCATTTTTTCATCCTATTTACTCTCCAATTTTACTTTCAACCCATCAAAAGATAGCATAAAACACACAATTTTTCATTTTGCATATCTGGCCGCACATTGCCCCCTAATGGGGCCTTGTGCGAATGGGGATTAATCTGAGTAAGGTACGACTTAAAGATGTCTTCTACGGTTAGAGGACACCAACACAAAGAAATATGCAGAAAAGTAAGAAGATCTACGCTGCAAACCATTGAAATTGCTCAAATTAAGTAACGAATGATTTCTGAAAACAGAAAAATAAACAAAGTGATAGAGGACTAACGCAGCATCAGTGGGCTGGCATTGCCACCCAAATGGAAATCAACGGAAGCGAGCATTCGTCCATGGCGACGGGAATCATGGGCTTTGAGCTCCGTCAAGACAGAGCTCCTACGCCCACCGTACTTATGCTTCACCTTGAACACCACATTCCCCTCCGCCACCGCCGCGCGCCACCAGCACCCCCACAGCCACAACCAATAACCTCATATCCACCATCGCCATTCTTCCTATTACCCTCCAATAAAACAAATCAAATATACAGCAACAACAACATCTACACACAATCCCCTGTTCTATGTATATATTTATATACACAGAAAAAGAACGAATGAACAAATGATTGTTTTACTTTTTGTACAACAACAACCAAAAAAAAAAAAATTCAAAATCAAAATTTGATTATTGTTTCTTCGTTTCGTACAATAACAATCTATGGGTTATTGTACTTTTAAAAAAAAATTATTTTAAAATTTTGAGTGCTTGTCCTTCTGAGGTGTGCCTCGGAAGGGTCGGCGAGGAGAGGCAAAAGGCCAAAGGTGCAGAGAGACGAAGACAAAGAGAAAGGGAGAGAGAAAGGTGATAGAGACAAGTGGATTGGCGTTATCGGGCTGGAAACGTGGCGTGAGGTGAGATTGAGCTTCAATTTCTTCGAAAATTCAGATTCACCTCTCACTCTGCCACTCCGGCATGCCAATAACGTTCATCACTACAATATGTATGGGAGAAGGAAACAAACAAAGAAACGGATGCACGTCAATTGCCATGTTCGCAACTCATTGCTCTTTTTCTTTTTATTTCTTTACTTTTTCTTTTTTTTTCTTTTAGATATACTCATTATTCTTTGCCATGTATTATTTAGAGTTAATATTCAATTTATTCATGGACTATAGTGATGTTTTAGATTTTGTTGAAATTGAATATTTGTGTTTAATTGGTTCATCGATTTTGGTGGTTTTATGCAATTGAATCTTTTGTTAAGATGTTTCGGTAATTTCACCATAATTAATACTCAATTAAGTCATTAACTATAGTAGTTTTACTTAAGTTAATCTTTGATTATAATTGTTTTATCCAATTTAATACTTAATACAATATTTTTTTTTCAATTTAGTCCTTGATTCTAATAGTAAGAACTCAACTAGGTAAAACCATCATGAAAATTACAAAGAGTCATTTAGGACTAAATTGAGAAAACAACTATAGTCAAAAAATAAATTGGGCTTTTTTAAAAAATATATATATATTATATATATATAATAATTATATATTATATATATATATAATATATATATAATATATATTTGTATATGGATTCTTTACAATGTATATTTATTTTCTTTCTCAGTATTCACACAGATTGTCCAGCAGCCATTATTGAATGACAACAGAGCCCGTCTCGATCTACATAATATGTTGACAAGATTGTTTATTTATTTAAGGGAAAATTGTCATTCTTCTTTATTACTACGTATATAGTGCCTTTTTTCTTTGAATTATCAAGTGATCTTATTCGACAGTCAGTCGTACTAAAAAACAAAAAAAGTATCACAGCTAATTCTCTTCCTTTTTACAAATTCGTGATTTTCCTCTTTTTGTTCAATGAACATTTTTACCTTTAAAAGTAAGCAAAATTATATTAAGAATAAAAACGAATTTCATTATTTTTCTTCTCCACAATGATTGGCTATTATAGTGGGATCCATAAATACGAAATAACAAATCCCTTTGCATATCATATAATTTTAGTATAATTTTAATGTGTGATGTACGTACAGATTATTCTATGGACATGGTCCACACATTGTATGGCCATGGAATTCTGTATCTTTTTAATATATTAAATACAATTTTTGACTGAAGTACATTTTGTTACTGAAGGTACTTATATAAAATTATATACTTTCAATATATTAAAAATGTCCTTAAATATATTAAAATGACTTCAAAAATGTACCTTACGTACATATTTTTACCTTAGTATATTAAGGTACTTTTTATTTATTGTCACACCTTGTGTGGACCTGGTCAACCGCAATAATGATTGATGTTACGAATTAAGATTTAAACACATATCTTCATAATTGTTATCAAGATTGTTTTAATTTATAATTTTCATCATTAGAATACTTTATATGTGTGCTGTGTGATTACCATTAATGTCCACCAAAATTTAAAATAAAATAAAAGTAATCACTTGTACAATTTAAATATTAATAAATTGATTTTTTAATATAATTAAAATGGTATTCATCTTGTATATAGGAATGTAAGTGTATTTTGTAGATGTTGTAATCGAAAAACATGATATCTTAAAAATTTCATTTAAAATCATTTAAGTATTCTTAATGAAAAAGTATTCGTTAATGGATATGGATGGTCGTAAAATCGTAATTATTTTTTTTTTAAAGTGACAGATTATATATATTATAATATGTGATGTAATTAGAGTTATGCAATTAGTTAGTAACATGTGCTTCATAATTATTCGTGTGTATGTTTTTTTTTTTTTTTGGGATAAGTGTCAATTGCCCACCGTAAGTCAAAAGTGGATATTGCATTGGATCCCTAAGGAAAATAAAGCTCATTCAGTCCCTGAAACCTGTCAATTGTTCATTAAGTCCAATATGACTTGTTTAACGCGTTAATCGATGATAGTGTTTGACATGTCCTTCTTATTTATTTTTTAAAAATAAAACATTTATTATTAAAAATATTATTTTATTAATTAAAATAAATTATATTTTAATTTTTTTTTTTTAAAGCCGCTGTCGCGCCGGGCACGATTGATTGTTCTTCTTTTTCCGACAGCCTGTGGCTGCCGCACGACCGTCTAAGGAAACGCCAAAGGTCCATGGCCGCCTTCCTTGACGACCGTTGAAGAAAGGAAGATAGCCACTAGTGCCAGTGAGACAGCGGTTGGCTGTTTTTTTTTTTTTTTTTTTTTTTTAATAATAATAATAATGTATTATATATTATTATAAATTATTAATAATTATATGAATTATTTTAATTTTAATAAAAAATATTGTTTAAATAATAAAAATGACACGTGTCAACACCTATCGATTTTACCTGTTAACAAGTCATATTGACTTAATTGACATTTTACAGTTTGGGGCTTGATGAGCTTTTTTCACTTAGGGGATCCAATTGCACTATCCACTTGACTTAAGGGGCCAATTTGACACTTTTCCTTTTTTTTTTTGGTGAAAGAAAGAGGAACTTAGCGCTCCAGAAGATTTAATCATTGTGTATTTTAATATTATTATTATTATTATTATTATTATTTTAGGAAGAGAAAAACCTTATATGCATATAATTTATGGAGAAAATGTGTCATTTCCCCTTTAATTAATTTATTGAACTATTATCATCAATGCAATACATGCATTCTCTCTCGTAGTCCCGTGCATTGCATTGTCAAAGCGCAACTTTGCATTTCCCACGCACTCAACGCGTCTTAGACTCTTAGTCAGCCAGTTCATGCGTTTGATTCAATTAGTTATGAAGGATGGAAAATGCTATTTATTAATCAATAAATATATACTTTTATCATAACATTCATATTGATAGATGTAATGTAAATGCAAGTTTTTTTTTTTTTTGAAAATAATGTAAATGCAAGTTAATTTAAAAGAAACTTTAAAACAGCACTATAAATGTCATTTAAAAGATTATATTTAGAGTTCTTTTAATGATATTCCGTATATATTTTTATACTTTATTGTATTTGTACAAAAAGATAAATGAAAAGTAAATTTAAGTTAGAAAGGAAGTTAGAGAGAAAATTATTAATTTATTAAAATTAAAATTCTAAATAAATTTCAAAACCTCTCAAGCAATCAAAACTCATTGTTAAAAGTAACCACCATTAAATACTAAACGTTTTTTAACAATTATATATTCATTGTTAACTAGAGTTAGACATTACTAATTATTAGGATTTTATGTATTTGAGTTATATTATGACTTCCTATCTTAATTTGCTTGTGTTTCTCTTACCCAAAGACTGAATCCTCAGCCTAAGGGCCCCCACCTCTGACCCGACAGAGCTTGTGGGAAGATGTAGACCAAATACCAGTGCGCAAGGAATCTGCCCACTTTGGACATAATTCCCACACTGCTGCCGCCGAGGTTCAAACCTTTGGTCTTTTACCCCAAATACTGCTCACTAAACCATTGAGCTACGCCCATGCGGGTATGCTTGGATTCTCTCTTGTATATATTTTCATAGTTTGTACCTATTGTAATTCAACTTATTCAATACAATTGATACAGTTCTCATCTAGTATCTAGGGCTTCTTTCCTATGACTGACGGGATCTGTTAATTCGGCTAAGGGAACCGTCTCTGATGCTACTTCTATCAGTCCTCTGATATCGATGTAATTCTTTGTCCACCGCCCCCACTTCATCAAGCTTATTCCCTTTCTCAAAAC
>VALG01016318.1:2230-12512 GCA_009835305.1 Ipomoea purpurea | reverse complement strand
GTTTCATATCCCTGTCTAGAACAACCGTTTTGACACTATTAGCGCCGCCGCGATTATGGTTGGCTGTTGAGTGCCAACACTAAATGATAGATGCCTAAATTTATGAGCTATTTACTATTCAACTTCCGATCCCGTATAACACTCCCTTAATTATATATAAATGCTCTCATTGTTTTATACAGTCCACAATCAACATGTGATCATCGATTTCTATCACTTCCCACTGGCTACATCTTCTCAGATTAGGATCCATTGCGCCATATTGTGAACTTAGAATTTTTTTGGCAGCATCTAAATTAATTTAAATATTAACACGCAGAAAATAGGGCCCTGAAAATTTATTTAAACAATTCTTGTTTTGCCATCTAGACGGCGCGATGAATTTAGAGATACATATAGCGAGAGATATTTTCAATATTTTATATAAAGTGATAAAGATTCGAAGTAATGTTGTCAGACAATAAGCATCAAAGTAGTCTACAGAAGGGGCTTACCGGGCATGAGAGACTCCGCGACACTCCAGGGTTGGGAGTTGTTGTGGCTTCGCGGAGAAGAAAGGGGCATACGAGATAGCCGGCAAAGGTTTGCTAGGGATAGGATTGTTTGCGTACTCGCGGAACTGTGATCCTCAACTCTCATCAATTCTCGCGGTGGAAATTCCAATCGTCGTCAAATAGTTTAGAAAGCTAACGCTCGAAGTCTCATTTATCAGTGAAACTTTGACCCTTGCATTGCTAATAATACAACGCAAATCGTATAAGGAGACGGATGTCCGTAGATTTACCTTCTAATTATACATTTGTAGAATTTCAGGTTCTGATATTTTACTTTATGAAGAATTTAATTCTCTGCCAGCTCAGCATATCCTCGGCGGAGAGCATAGCTGGAAACTAGATGCTTGCCACCCGAGGACCTCCGCCGCGGCGCTTTAGCTCCAGTATAGAAATTCCTATATATTTGGGTACTGGCGGAGAATTACAAAGCAATTTGAATGGAGTATCTGGGAGCTACATGAGCTATCTTCGAATTCGTTAATATAGATGTTAGTAGCTATGAGGAGGGGGGACGCATGGAGGGTGGAGGAGAATGCGTCTCGCAGCATCCAAGGAGGTAGATGAATTTGTGCGCACCTAACTTTGTGCGGCGGAGTGAGTCATACGGCTGGAGATTATGGAGGAAACCGAGTGCTGAAAGTGGAAGAGGACCAAGTATTTTATTATTCTTCTATTTTCCGAAGTCGTCTGTAGCTGAAATCGTTCTTGCTATGGCAGCTATCAAGTTGAAGCTTATTCTGGTTCAAAAAACAACAACTCTGTGAGGGCGCGCGAACTATTTATCATTCATGAAAGGCCGGTCGGATAAGCGGGTGCTCGAATTGCCAGTACTCTCAGATGACTCCAACAGTTTTGCATAATTCAGTTTAGGCTTCAGAACAGAGTCAATATTGAGCTCTATACTATCCGATGTATAGCTAGCGCAAAGAACTCAGAAGAGATAGGAGAGCGCACGCGACAGGAGGACAGTGGGGGTTGGAGGACTCTATGTTATTGGCGCCTCAATGCACTTAAGGAGATCTCTCACATTACCATGGAACGACACAGAATTTCGACAAATGAAGACGAATTGCAGAGACGGGCGCAGCTATAGGTACCACACAGGCAAGAGAAAAAGCAGCAGCGGACAGATTTATACGATTCGAAATGAAGGCTCTATTTAGATTTGAGCCGGGCCAGCTATTTTCCGCAGGTGAGTCCCAGTTTTAATATGGAACTCGGAGAGGGATAGCCCTTGAGACAGTATACATCGATCAAGCCAGAGGAGGTATTGTCTACTCTTTGAGTGAGATTGAGAGTAATCTTTGTGGAAGTGAGGTGGAAGGAGAATGAAGCTGGTCGGGAGGAGTGAAGTAAGAATTATGGGGAAGAAAGCGTGGAGGAAGGGGAAGGGAGAATGGGTTCCGTGAGTGAAGTTCTTGCCCACTGTGTGGTGTAGTCTTTCAGCTGTGGGTCGTGTGCGGTTTGATGTTTTATAGTTTTTGAGTGCGGCACGTCGGTGCGCCGCGGGGCTTACGCGCGTTTATTCATCCTCATTTATTTTGTGGTGTGTATTATATTGCCATTCCTGTAGTTGAATATAATAGTTTTTTAAGGGATTTGGCTGGGGTTTTAATATGTAAGGGTCATTGTTCCCATGTTGGTATTATTCTCACGGACTATTATGAACTGGTTACGTATGAGAGGATATTATTTCGGTCTTGGTATTGTAGGTTCATGTGTTGTAGGGGATAAGATTGGGCAGGGATTGGGTCTCTATTCCTAATGGATGGTGCTTATTGGCCTTGTGTAAGTTCTCGAGTTTGATTTGGTTGTTATCATTTTTTGGTTAATAGCCTTCACACAATAATTTTTTTAGTGTTGTTTACTTTTTTGTATTATAAAATTTGAAGCTAGCTTGGGTGTGTTATCCCTTGTTATTCATTGATACATATTATTCCGTGTATAATATATTCTTTATAAGTGGGTATATTGGAGGTATTGTGTTCGGATATCAGGGCGCAATTTTATTTGTTGTACTTCAATTCATGGTATTAATGTTCACGATACATACTTTGATGCTGTATTTACATACAACAAAATTATAATTCTTTTTTCATCGAACGTATATTATGTCAAAGTCATAGAATGCACTTTCTGCTATTAGTAGACAGCAAAAAAATAATGACTGCTAGTGGATGATGGTAGATAGCTGCGATTATGTGCCTGGCAGAGAGTCTTGGCATTTCTTTATAAGCGCTCTGTTTTTATTTCGGTTGCATTGCACTCATTCATCATCCTTCTTAACACTCCCTCGTGGTTATAATTCCTTATAGAGTTAGATAATTCCTTATTAATCCTCTCGACTATAAGTTCGTATTCTTGTGTTTTTATTCTTCCTCATGGTGGGGCTTATATTTCCTCTGCCGATAGTCCTATCTGTTCTTCGGGTTTGTGGTATTTTTCCCAAAGGGTATCTAGATTTCTTTGCTCTACCTTAAAGTGGTAGGTTCTAGCTTGTTTTAATTGTGTCAGAATAGAGCCTTGGTTTGGTCTTCAATATGGATTTGACATTTGTTGTAAACACTTAGTGTACTCAAGTTTTGAAGGGAGCGCTGTTTGCTTCCTAGGTAGTGATTCGTCACCTTCATCTGTCTGTTTTAGGCAGGAGTCGATGGGCCTTTAGTTTGAATTCAAAGCTAGTATGTTATGTAATCATATATCCATGCCACATAGTATTTTCAAGATTGGGACGTGGCCTTATATAGGGGGAAGATGTGTGGATGTAGTATTGTGTTGAGGACCCAATAATATCAGGTGTCTTACTCTATTCCTAACCTCTCCGTATACGAGTTGGGGTCTCATTCTTACGTCATGAGTTCTGGGTGTGACAAATAACTGTAGTAGGTCTGTTTTCGCATTTGGGTATAGTTGCTGCCGGTATTTCATACATACATGGCTTTTTGTACTGTCTCTTCGTGCGGATCTGGTTAAGGGTACCCATATAGAGAGTGTACATGAATACGTTGTATTAACCTCCTATGTAAAGTAGGAGATTTATTTTTTTGGTAGGTCATTCCGAGGGATTATGGTGGTTTGTTTTTAGTTATCTTCTCGTTAGACGCTACAGACTAGAACGATGTAGTTGATATAGTGTCTTAGTGTTCTCGTTTCATGTCCATCAAAGAGAATTGGAATGACAATTAGTATGTCAACTCATGCTGCAATCTTCTTCGTCTGGTGTTATTATTATACTTTACGAATACTTGTACAATGGAGATCAAATGAAAGACAAGAAGAGAAGGATTGAAAAAGTAAGGTTTTTGAAATATCAGTGTTGAAGGGTTGGCGTTGCGTTAAGCCGTTGTGAAGGGTTTATTTATATTTCCGGGGCTCTCCCACTTTGCCTTCTTGGGTCTTCGATGTTGTGGGCATATTCGTGCCTCCGTGGCTATTGCGTGTTTCAAGTTGTGACTGCTATAGGTACGCTTCACCTCCCACGTTCTTAATTAATTTGATACGTACATTTAAAGGAGGTGCCGGTGGCAACTATTCAAGGTAGACGGTTGTGGTGCACGCTGCACTCTGGAAACGGATCGTATGCTTTAATTGTCAAACAAAAGGTTTTCTCATTCTGTCGACATGGTAGGGTGAATTGAACTTATGAGGCTTTTCTTAGGGTGTAGGGCGATATTTCAATACGTTGACACTTTTCATGGTCTTAGTTTTATGTTAGTTGGGTAAGTACTTAATCTTGATTGGTTTAGATGTTATGCTTGCTTTTGTCTTTTCTATAAGTATTATAGTATGAAAATACAACCCATGCTAGGTTTTTTCTTTGTTTCATGGTTCGAGGTTGTTAGTATCTCTCTCCCCTGTGTGGAATCCACCCGTGCTTGGATTGTAACATACGGGATTATCGCATTTCAAAGTGCCATCCTCCTACACTAGGGTTACTCTAATGCAAGCGTGCTTTACTAGCTGTATCTCTCGACTGACTTTATTCATTGTTCATTTAACTCCCCTGACAATTAACTTCACTTCATACGGTGCTCCTGATAATTTTCTAGATCGTTAAGTCGGGATCTGGTTCTCCTATTTGAATTTTTTATGCTGTGGTTAATCTGCTGGTTTGGTTTGTGTTAATTTAATTACGATTTCAGGAGTTAGTTTATGTTTTGGTATTGGTGTAGTGGTGGCGTGCTCATTGATGGTTTGTCTTATCTTTATAACTTTCTGTGAGCCAAATGTATCACGTATTTGAATTCCTATAATAGATGTTTCGTTTGTGGCATTATATAATGAAAAAATTTAACTATAATGAATTAGGTTGGTAGTCATGGTACGTTTTTATTACGTGTTGGCGGATTAGTTAGTTCATATGCCATGCCACTTAGAGTAAATAAATTGATAAGTTGGTTTTCCTGTTAAGTTTATATTGAGCAGTACCGAATGGATCAAATTTTATCTTACATGTAAGTTTTAAGAGGTAACGGGATGTAGCGGATTTATTACGTTTAATAGATTAATATTTGGATGGAACAAACGACCAAGCTTAGTGGGGAGTGTACAATGTGTATTCCGTGTCCTAAGGTTTTGTACGACGCTGATTGTTTGTTTACGTTTTCTTAAAAGTCTTTTTGGTGTTTGGCACACCCGTTTATGCCTATATAGGTCACATAATTTGGTCAGTTTATAGGTTTTCTTTATCCATTTTGGGGAATATTCTTTTATGTAAATTTTTGAGTGTTGCTGAGAGTCAGCATCCGCTACTTCGTGAATTATGAACGGGGATATTATGGTGACCTGTACGATAGTCCGTTTACGTGTTTGTGGTGGGGGTATATTTTGCACATTAACAAAAGTTAAACCACATAGAAAAACTATGTGAAGTTGTTCAACTGAATATGTGTTGATGAAAAATCGAAAATCATATACTACTTATTCGCTCACTTTTCTAATTCCTTCCCCATTTTCTTCCCAACTAGCATTGAGTTTTCTTGTTTTCCAATTTATTATATCATTGGATTTATGTCTTTGTTTGGAATAATACTGTGCATACCAAACTAATTAAATTGTTTGGTTCAACAAGTCAAAAGTTACTAATTTTTGTTGCTCACTCCACTCATTTTTATTTCATAATGTAATTACGTATAGTACACACCTTAAATCTTCATGTATTTTATCAATCAACATGCTCCATTAAATCACATTATTTTCAAAAATACTCTATATATCTACTTTAATTTAAATTTAACATCTAAATTTAAACTTCGTAGCATTGTCATGTCCAAATGAATTATTTTCCCATTTCTGATAAGATGTGTTATATATAGTATGTGGGTATTCAAACATATATTTATTTTTCTAATCTGTTGCTATAAACAGAATTCATAACTGTCGCAACTTTCCACTCTGCTTAGCCCAATTGATCCTAAAGTATATTCTTCCTATTGTGTCGGTTATTGAAATCCAGTTGATCTGTGTGTTTTGCATAAACCTTAAATTTATGTGATACGTCCGTATATTTAGTTTTCTAGGGGGTTATTTATATAGGAGTCTTGTACTAGAATTATTTAAAGTAGTTAATTGACCTCCCGAATTTATGTCGGATTTCTTTATAAAAATTTTGGTGTTGGGAGATCGGACGCGACTAACGTTTATGATTTGGCGGAAGACATTTTGCATTTATTAGATGTGGTGCGCAGATTTGTCTTTTCTATGTGCTGTCTGTTCCGGAAAATGACGCTGAACTTTTACGTGTGGAGTTCTGATCTGATATAGGAGGTTTTATGGATACCCTCAAGTGCAGGAGGGCGAATTGCGTATTACCCCCCGTCCCTATCGGCTGTGTCATTGTTTTGCAAGTGTTCGTGCGACCAATGTTGTATGCCCACGTTGCTGGGGATTCACGAAGTCGGCTCTGGGGCTCAGGGGTGAAGATCTTCTGTTCTCATCATACTTATCTTCAGCTGTGTAGCGGGGTCTACCCGGTTGGCGCTCCCATCGGCGAGATTGCCACGATGGTGGTGCAGCTGATGGCAATGCCATTGTACTTCTTGTCTTTTCAGGTCACGCGTGGCGTCGGCATCGGGGTAGATCGAGACCGGTTCGCTTTAGGTAAACTTTACAAATAGCACGCTCTGATTTGGGGTAGTGCTTGTTTAGTGCATGTTTATTTTTGATTTTTTTTTTAAGTTTTTAGCTTAAGGATTTTTTTGTTTTTGGCTTCCCTTATCATGGTGTTCTTATGGTTAATCATGCCTAATGAAATGTGAGCACATCATTCGTTACTTGGCCCTTGTTTTCTCGTTATAGCTTGTACCTTTAAAACGGGCCACCTTCTAAGTTGCCGGTACAAGCACGTTTTGCGGGGGTGATATCGATGATTAATTGTTTTTTTTTTTTATTTTATTTGAAAAATCTTTTCCCCGTCTCCCTCTTCCGCATTTCGGTTGTATTGATATCGGTTGTTTAGAGTGTTAGGTTCTATATGAGGCATTCTTCAAATCTGTTATCGGCGAGGGCAATCGAGTGGTTAGGCAGCCGCTGGGCTAGCATTAGCCCGACTCAGGGATTGCATCTCGTAGTCGATCTCTCCCTCCTAACGATGTCACGGTTATTAGAGATGTTCTTGGCTCATCTAATTACGATTTTTTCTAGACTACTTCTTATTATATGAAGATGTGAATTCGTAATATCGGTTAGGCTCTTTCCCTGGAGACTTTTTATTGCAATGTGTCGATGTTAAACACATAGAGGCGTCAGCGTCTCTCTTCTATATTTTTTCTCCTCTCCTTACTGTATTTTGCACCCGTATTCACCCCGGAGATTGTTTTACGCATTTTTTAGGATTTGTTATCATAGATAAGAGATCCTTATAGGTTTATATGTATTTGTCTATGTTTGTTTATAGTGTAGCCGAATGTCGGGATGTTCATACTCGCTGCCCCTAAGAATTGGAAATTTCACTTCTATGTTTGATGTCATCGTTCCATACTGTTGAAGCGGACCACCATTTTGCTCCTATATCAAAATTGGTCCGTATCCCGTTGATTACCGTCTCGGCCTGGGTGGGGTATAATCTTCTTCCACGTTTTAAGTGTTTGAACTGTTGCTGATTTGTCGTGGATTTGTTGAGATACTGGGTGTTGGTGAGAATACGCCCTATCTTAAGAAGAGTGGTATGTTGGGCTCTATCTGATATAGGTAGATGGAACATAGCTTGGACTAGGCTAGCTTGATGCTTGCCTAGCTGAGACACATTTCCTGATGAGAGATCATGATGTTTTTGGTGCTTGACAAGGCGACCCAGTGTGGTGTTTGTCCACAATTGCTATCTGCTCTTACGAAATTGCCATAAACGGTTGCAAGTGTGAGTGGTTTAAAGTTCATGTGTTCGCTCTCCCGGTACATTTGAGCTTCTGATCAAAGAAGGGTGGAATCGTTACCCGCCCATTTTGATCTTTAGATCTCACCTGGGGTACCCCGAATTCCACTTGATGGCGCACCGGGCTCCGGTTTTGGGACCACTCACTCTGGGAGGATTCGGGGTGGCGTAGGTGAAACCTTAGTGAAGTTGATTGAAGTCTCTCATGAGTAATTTTATAATGGAGTTTTGTGTCGCGTTTGCGATTTGTGGGTAGTTTTTTTCTCAGCGTTGTGGGAGTGTGTGAGTGTGGGCGTTTCTCAGTGACGAACTTAGGTCGTCGAGATTCCACTCTCAGTTTTAGGCTCTGTGAACTTTTTGTTAGTTGCTGACCAATAGTAGCATGCTTTTGGTGCAGGTGAATGGTATTTATTGCCTGGATGGCTGTGAGTTCTGGTGTGAGATTGCTGTTTTGATTTTACAAACAACAACTAAAAACCTTGTAACCGCTTATATGAACTGTCGCTTTGAGGTGATATTCATTTTTAGTTACTCTTAGCTAGGAAACCGTTTTTTATCTACCGTATAAATGCTTATTGCTTAAGTTTATTGTTGGGTCCTTATATTTGACTCAGGAATGCTGATAAGTGAATTTTTTGAGGTATTCGAATCTGTTAAGGGAACGTGCGAACTACTGATATTGTTGACAATGGTCTTGATTTATCTTGGTTTGTGTGGTTTGTGTTAGTCGGCTGCCACTAATCATGCTGGGCTTCTAGAGTTAATATCACAGATCACCATTCTTTATTCTATGAGTTGGCTGGATCCTTTGCAGGTCGGTCTCACTCATTCACAAATAGTGTTTATGTTAATATTCAGATATGTTTAGTATTTTTTATATATTGGGTGTGCCCTGATTCCGGTTAAAAGTTATACCTTATCCATCTCAATGGTACTAAATCATGATCCTGTTGATTATATGTACTATCAGATGAAACAATTTCAAAATATTTAGTAGAGATTCTTCATCTTGGATAGGATTCATATTTCAGATTTTGTAACTATCGTATTCCCAATGGTTATCCTCCTGTTTATGAATACAGCTGGTTATCATCTATCTATATACACTATTCGAGCTCTCAGTCGTCCGTATAGCTTTGTACTAGGGTACAAATATAATTGGTTTTGTTGGTCATGGGTTACTTTGCTTATTTTCATTGGTGAAATTTTTTACTTTCTGATTTCTCTGGGTTTTGTGGACTCTTGGTGGTGTGGTTATTTGTGGTGGAATCTAAAATGCTTTTATTTCTGAATTACATATGGCCAAAAGGTTTATCTTCTATCAGGAAGCTGATAACACATGCTGGTATACTTCTTCGGAGAAGTGAGATACGGTCGACTTTAGGTGGTGTGTTAACTTATGTTATCGTTTTATCAGGATTAATGAAGCTGTGGATTGTATTCATTTTGTTTTTGCTCTTTACTTGTCAGTTTTTTTATTGATTGTAACCACTAGTGATTGGTGGATTAATGAGATCAAAGGGCTGCTAGTATGCATCAGGGGATTTACCCCTTCCTTTTGGCTTAGGCGGTAGCTTCATCCTGAGGAGAAGGGAACTATGAGGATGGTAATGCGCATGCGCATTAAGCTGTCTAGAAACATGGGTAAATGGGGTACATATTCAATGACGAATTACTCCTACACATAATCACTCTACTCAGCATAGGACATTATCTGGTTTCTGTCGTATCGCGTTCTCGTCACTGCAATTAAAATCTGTGCATGAGACTTGTTACTGTTCGTTATTAACTTTCCTTCCGGAAGTTCTTTCAATCGAGGAGTAGTCAATAGTGTATCACGCCATATTGCCGTCCGCGTTGGGATTTGTTGGGATGATCGCGTGAAAGAATAGGAGGCTTGGTAGGGGTCGCCATTTTTTGTGCATTATAATCGTATTCTCTCCGGAAGACAAGATAGCACATATACCATATGTATGTCCTCTCCCGTGCCGTCCCTGTATCCCGCATCTACATCCTTTATTGCATCGTGAGGCGGTTGTGGCGCCGGTCCCAAGCACGTTAATTCTGGCGCATTGCAAGCAATATAATATGAAAAAGAAAATATTATTCCAAATCCTCTGCTCGTATAAAACAAGCAGCTTACTATTGCATTGTTGATATGTTCAAAAGATGTTTGGTATAAATTGAGAATAATAATCCATTGACTAATTATAATGCATATATCTCTTAATTAAAAGTGACAGTCGTCTGAGAGGTGAGAATGTGAAAAGAGACAATTATTGCATGATTTACTCAAATCAAACGTAGACTACACATGTTTGTGTGTTTGTGTCTGGTCCAAAAAAATTGTGCACCGACG
>VALG01016317.1:0-15311 GCA_009835305.1 Ipomoea purpurea | reverse complement strand
TTTAGTCTGTATATTCTAAAAATAGAAAAATTGTGGTTATATTAATCCAAGATTCCAAGTGGAAGGCATAGAAGTAAAAGGTAGCGAGTATTATAGAAGTTCCCGTGTTTGTCAATAAAAGCCTACTCAGACTGCTTTTCTGGATCTATCTCAAATCTACGTTACCTCTTTCTATATATAATTCTATCTTTCTCAGATTTCATTTTAATTTTTAACAAACAAAAATGGATTCAAGTGAGAGCTCATGTAGCGACTCTACGTCGCTGGCGCCACCTTCAACCTCCATTATTTCCCCGGCGTCACAGTCGCCGGAGCGATTGGGAAGCGGCGTGAGCGCAATCACAGAGGTGGAATCACCATCAGACTGCGGCGCCGCCGGCCGGAAGCTCCCCTCTTCGAAATTCAAAGGCGTGGTCCCCCAGCCCAACGGCCGGTGGGGGGCCAAATCTACGAGAAGCACAAACGGGTGTGGCTGGGGACCTTCAACCAAGAAGACGAAGCCGGCCGCGCCTACGACGTCGCCGCCCAGCGTTTCCGCGGCCGCGACGCCGTCACAACTTCAAGCCCTTGTCGGAGACCGAAGACACAGCGGAGCTGTCGTTCCTCCGGTCGCGGCCGAAGGCGGAGATCGTCGACATGCTCCGAAACCATTACTACGCCGACGAGCTAAGCCGCGGAGAAGTTTGGAGTACTGCGAGGCCGAGAATCGAAGAAAATGGGCGGAGGAGGAGAGCGGCTTTTCGAGAAAGCCGTGACTCCGAGCGACGTGGGGAAGTTGAACCGGCTGGTGATCCCGAAGCAACACGCCGAGAAGTACCTGCCATTATCGCCCACTACTACCAAGGGAATTGTCCTAAACTTGGAGGGACAAAAACGGGGAAAGTGTGGCGATTCCGCTACTCCTACTGGAACAGCAGCCAGAGCTACGTGCTTACCAAAGGGTGGAGCCGGTTCGTGAAGGAGAAGGGGTTGAGAGCCGGCGATGTCGTCAGCTTCCGGAGGTCCACCGGAGAAGATAAGCGCCTCTACATAGACCGGAAGTCCCCCCGGAGTGGGGCTCACTCGCCGCCGCCACCTGTCAAAACGGTGAGGCTCTTTGGAGTCAACATATGTAGTAACACGGTGCCACCTGTGAGCAGCAATGGCGGGCGGAAGAGGATGGGGGAGGCGAGCTGTTATTGCCATTGGATTGTAGCAAGAAGCAAAGGGTTATAGATGTATTGTGAAAAGGCTTTTGCTGCTGCTTTTTTTTTTTTTTTCCCCATATTTTTACTCTTTTTTTTATATATAATTTTTTAGATGGTGGGGAAAGGGCGGGACCTCCGGTATATGGCATGCAACAAGTTGTGAAGTTCAATTGATATATTAGTGATCAAGTACATTAAACAAAACTAATTAAGTGAATGAAATAGAAAATTTAAATATATTATTATCTTCGGTGACAATTTCAAATTTAGACTCCAGATTATTCTTTGTCATTTTACATCTAGATTTTCGTTTTTTGGACACTTTTGGTCCTTCTTATAATTTTTCTATTTTTAATAAGGACATTTTTATCTCTACAGTATTTTTCTTTTTATTTTTCTAGGTCAACGGTTTGGACTTTAATTAATTTTGGTCTGAACTTGATGCATTCCTAGCGAAATATTTTCCAACATCTGATTCACTAAGTGATTGATAATACTGTTGTCACAATGAAGTCTCGATTGACCTCTGTCCGCTCGACTAATAGTGTAGTTAATCAACCATATGTATGGTTAGTTATCACTTTTGTATTATCATAATGAGTGAGCACCTATTTAAGTCTTGACTTATGATTTCTTATAGAACTCTTGAGACGACCATTAGAATAGATGCGGTTAGTTGCTGTCATGAATAACAGTTAATGGGTAATTCTCACTATATATCACTACTTATGTTCTTTCTACTGCTTTTGTAGTAATATCTCCGCTCGAGATTTTCTCTTGCGCGGATACACGAAGGAATTCCCTTAATGTTTCACAGTCTCTCAACTTTGTTCTGCTTATTAGTTCCGAACGTAGTTGCACTTTCCTAGTCGTGAAAGAATCTTATATATAATTACACAAAGTTGATGAAATGAGATACCACTGCCTTTCATTTCTAACCATGCACTTCTACACATATATATATAAACTTATTTTATCATATATGCACACTGTATTTGACTCTCCTCCTCCTCTTCTCTGTTTGATGGAAAGAGAAACACGAACACATCAAACACAAGATCAACCACCGAGCGAGCAACAACTCCAGCCACTTACTCATCGCACATCACGTTCATGTAAACCGTTTGAAAGATTATATGAGAATATTGGCACGACACTCGCAACCGACCTAACACACGAAGACCACTCACAACTACAACACGACTACACACCAATACTTGTATGATCCCAAATTGTAACGCATCACCAAGAACCCAACACCACAACCTCCCACACACACACCATTATATTATAGAAATAACATTTTAATAACGTGTTTCAAATATAAATTAAATCAGAATCCATTGAGATCAAAGTATACGTATAATTAGAGAAATATATGTAAAATATAATTTCCCAGCCTTATAAAAATACATGAGTTTGTTACTAAATTTGTATGTGGAGACTAAGCACAAGCAATTCCGAAAGTAAGTACCTAGAATTTATAACCAAATGATTTGTCTCTCCTTCTAATTTTGTAGACCTGAAAAGCTTGAAGTAATTTACAAGCAAAATTTGAGCCCGTTCAAGTCCGCAAAAGCAAGGCAACCATTAGTTGGGTTGAAAAAATGATTACACAATGCGTCCGTCGGCGGCATTGAAAACAATGCATACTATGGAGTGACAGTTTCTATAATTAAAAAAAAAAAAAGGTGATATGTTAAATGATAGATACTCCAATCAAATTAAATAGCAAAACATAATATATAGATGTATAAAAATTACGTATAATATATATACTACTAATATAGTAAGATATTTAGTAGTTATTAATTAATAACAGGCTTCAGATTGTTATATAATTACCAATACACAATAACATAACGGCATACAACATAACATAACCAATTCCAAAACCGAATTAAAAAGGCCAGCCAATCATCATAATTTAACAGATTCAAGCTTTAAATTTACCAACAGCTATTAAAGTAAATGAGTTATCAAAATCCACATAAACATAAATATAAACTAACAAGGGATATACCCATTACTTAGCATATCCTTTCCCTTGAGTGAGGGATGAGCGAAGAGATATTAAGGTGCGAGTTCCATCTATTTCTGATTCTTATAACTTGCTTTGCTCTGATATCCTGTTACCAAGGTTTATACTCGATGGCCACGCCAGAACATAATTAGTTAGAGCGGGTAGTGGCGTAAAATGTTTGCCTGATGGTTGTTAAACCTGTAAACATTCACAGAATTTACATTTGTATAAGGGTAGGCGAGGAGAGAGGAGTTCGGCGAGAGGGAAGGAGGGGGGGGAGGGGGGGACTGTTAAGGAGATAAGGGGATCCGTGCCACACCGATCATCCTTAAGTGAAGAGAGAAACTGATCTCATATATAAGAGTGCTAACCAAAGGTTACTAATTAAACGCTTTGTTGTGTAGTTTGTGTTGAAGTCCATTAATTTAACATTGAAAGCCATAAAGTTGATAAACATTCGATATATCTCCCCTATTTCCATTACTTTTGTATTATATAAATGGCTTCACAAGTAAGTTCATTATGCTGCAAGGTTTTTAACGCGAACCCAGTTTTTTCTGATGAAAATTTTGCAAATTGCTTAGTGGGGCGATAGCCCTTGTGGTTCACCAACATCGGTTGGACACAGGTAATAATTGAGAAAGCAAATTAAGGGGATAACGTTTGAATTTTCCCCGCTTTTGAAGATGTTCACCCCAATATAAGCAGTAATGATGGGTATGAAAGCCTGAGCGGCTAGTGTGAAGTCATGAAGAAAATTGCTCCCTTTCCATGAACCCAGCATATGATAGAGACACACAGAGGGGACCGCCATTAAGCGAAAGCTCTCGAGCACCAGCAACTGTTCCAGATAGACAATGTGAATAGCCAAGGTTTGCTGCCCAATATTAAATACGGCTTATCCACCAAAATCGGGCCACCGAAGAAACAGAGCTTTAGAATGCCCAGGGAGGCAACAAATCTGCCGCAGTTCCGGCAAACTGCAAAACGCGGTGGCTCGGCAATGTCGTGAAACTCTTTTGGCCCCCCGAAATTGCGTGGCGCCATGTTATGCTGTGACTAACTGGCCGATTTCTCGGAGTCTGGAGCGCACAAGGACGTTGAAGCGATTAGTGGAGACGAGGACGCTAACCAGAGCTCTCAATCCAGGAGCATCGACTCCGTCGTCGTTGGTCACCATCACAGTGGCAGATTTTGGGAGTAGTAAACGCCGTTGTTCTCCCATGGCAGCTGGAAAACGATAGATCTTGAAAGGATTGTGGAATTCAGAGTGTAATATCAGTTGTTTGGTGGAGTAGATAAAGAGCGCTGGCCCTGTATTTAACGGCAACATCGCCTGGCGGCGGGGCTATAGACGCAGAAGAAGAAAATAAAATAAAAAATGCAAAATTCAACATGTGGTAATATGATTAAAGATTTAAGAAAGCTGGCCATATTTCTAAATAAAGAAAGGTGGTCATGGCGAAGGTTCTTCACTTTTTCCAAGAAGGAAAATGGCTAGAAATTTCAGTATGATTATTTGGCTAAAAAATGCATGTATCTATTATAAAAATGTGGTACGCCTTATTTGATAATTTAATAAGATGGTGTATTGGTAAAATACTATGGGACTGTTGCTAAAAATAGTTATTTATCAACTAAATTTTGACTTATTTGATCACTATTAATTGTTTAATTTGATTAAAATTAATACAAGTATTGGTTAATTAATTTTTTATAATTTCAAAGTGTTTTTTTTTTTTTTTTTTGAAAAGAGAATTTCAAAGTGTTAAAATTCAAAAAAAAAAATGCTCAAAACAACTTTTTCAATTAACTTTAAAAAAAAAAATTATACCAAATATCTATCAACTAAAAACTAATTTTACCATACACATTTCTACAATCAGCTAATATGTTAAACTAATTATACATTTATACTCTCTAATTAACTCAATCAGTTAACAACTATCAGCTTATCAAATAGCTAATAGCCATTTACCAAACAAGGCCTATATATATTCTTATTCTCTACTTCCAATTTTTAGAACATATTCCATTTTTATTCATTAACCAACCAAAATCATTGAAATACAATTACGAAAGTTTATTCTTTCAACGAGCCAAACAATAAAATACAATTCATATTCTATTCCTTATCTATTCCATACCCTGTAAAATAGTATTCTTATTCCATCCAAATTCATTTCGTGAATCAAACTTGCTGTTCCTGGTGAGTAAAATTCGTCCACCTGCGTTACGGTGAAAAAATTACGTTTACAACCATCACAACTTTTTAAAATAATTATTCCAAATAATTGATGAATCTTTCGTACTTTATACGGAGAGAAGTATATGTTAACTTTAAATATTAGACATTCACTAAATAAAAAAATAAAAAAAAAACAAATAATTTACGAGCCTATATATAAAATAATAGAATTGACCTGGTTACACTTAGAAATTTTAGTGTGTTTAATTGGCTAAATAATGCATATATCTATCATTATAAAAATGTGGTACGCCTTATTTGAGCCTATATAAAATTAATAGAGATTGATCTGTTAAACTAGAATTTTTAGTGTACTTAATTGGCTAAATAATGCATGTATCTATCATTTTAAAAATGTGGTACGCCTTATTTGATAATTTAATAAGGTGTGTGTTGATCAGAGTGGGGGTTCTTCAATCTTCCTGCAGCCCCACGACCCCCCACTCATCATGAGATAATTCTAAATTGCCACTGCTCAAACAAAGTTAAGCACTAAATAAACAATAATAAAACTAATTCATGAATCCAATGAGTAATTGATGCTTTCTTGGGTAAGAAACGGTGTAGAATTTCTTGTACGAATTGAAGATTGTAGTTTGTCTTTAGATTTTTCACGCTGTATTTCCTATATCACAAGCAAAGAAAATGTTAAGTTATAAAAACTTATGAACACATTTACTTTGGTTGGAAAATTAAAATTGTCACTCACCTGTAGTTTACCAAAGTGAAATGTATTGTTCAGTATTAGATGTTGCAACCAACGTATTTATTAGATTTTCCTGGCTAGTTTTATGAAAAAAGAAAATTAGTTCTATGTGCTAAATAAAAAGTGAATTAGTACTATAAAAAATATATATATATAAGACAAAACTTGTTTGCTTACATTAACAACTGAAATTTTTTTTGAATGTCTACTTGTGCATTTTGTGTATGATGAGATGAACCAGCTTGAGTAAGGTGCAATGAACCAGCTTGCCTATTTGCATTTTGTGAAGGTTCATATGCACTAGTTTGGCATGGAATTAGAGTAGGGTGAGATGGCTCAATGCCTTGTCTGTCTACTTGCATCATTCTTCATTTTTTTGTTTTCTAAACACATAAATAATACGAGTTATATTAGTAAAAAAAAAAATCAAACAAACAAACAAAGAATAAATGAAGAAATGTAAACAGTAGTACCTGGATATTAGGCCTTTGATAGTAAGGATCTACACACTTTTGGACATCTTAAGCTTATTATGTCCTTCTTGTCGGCATATGCTACACATCATTATTTTTTTCTTCCGATCCTAGACATTTTAACCTTTTTACGACCTTCTAATTCTTCCCTTCTTCTTTCCTTTTGTGGTCTGCCAACACCTTTTTTAACATAAGGTGGCAAAATTTCTTCTACATTTCTTTTAGGCCAAAACATTGGACCTTTCACTGGATGAAGCATGTGATGGTATGCCTTATAAACATCCTTCTTAAAGTAATTATCTAAATACTTGTAGGAATCTTGACCCTCCAAATAACATAATATGTGAGATTTAGCATGGTATGACAAGGAAGAACTCAACATATATATCCAATCCCTCCTAAACTACAACTTTTATTCATTTATAATTCCAAGAGTAAATAAATTTCATTGTTTGTGCCTCAAAACATTCTCCCAAGAAACTTCCAATGATGATCTCAACCCAAATAATCCAAATCAAAAAGAAGAAGGAAATATTATAATCACTATGACGTTCATTATCAATCTGCTAAATGTTTATTTGATGGGCCATCATCCATCTTTTATATTTTTTATATTTCCTCTTTTTGTATTACCATACATCCATCATCAATTTTTCTTCCATCCCTCAATTCTCAGCTTTTTGTTATATGTTCATGAATATTGTTTAAATTTTTTCTCTACTCCAATGCTAATTCAATTTTCATCCTTCAAATCACTCAACCATAATAGCTGAAACGTCATTTTATATCAATCAACCATTACTTCTAATGTATTTTCACATCCTTCGTCCTTGCCTTCTTTCTTCCTTGAATCCATGAATTTAGGGTTTATGCGCTTAGTGTGATTTCGAGACCAGAGAATTACGAAGAGCAGAAGAAAGAGTTTGACAATCTGTGAGTAAATGTCTTTTCATTTTGGAATAAGGTTCAAATTGGGCCACTGAACATAACCTGAAAATGCAATTAGGCACTGAACGAAAAAAAAGTGCAATTAGGCCACTGAACACTCCAAATGTGTGCAATTTCACCTGATAGCAGGTTACCATCTTACGTGGCAGCTGAGTTGGCATTTTTAATAATTTTTAAATAATTTATAATAACGTTTAATAATTTTTTTTAAAAAAAAATTATTTCAAACAAATTTAATTTTTTTAAATTTATTTATTTATTTATTTATTTTTAAGTTTTTTTTTTAAAAAAATTATTATTAAAAGTTATTATAAATTATTTAAAAATTATTAAAAATGCCAACTCAGCCGCCATGTAAGCATGTAACCTGCTAAAATTGATGGTAACCTGCTATCCGGTGAAATTGCATACATTTAGAGTGTTCAGTGGCCTAATTGCACGTTTTTGTGTGTTCAGTGGTCAAATTGCATCTTTTTTTTCGTTCAGTGACCTAATTGCATTTTCAGGTTACGTTCAGGTGCTAATTTGAACCTTATTCCTTTCCTTTTTTATTCTTTAGTACTTCAAAATAATAACTGTTATTAAATAAATTGTAACTAACATTAACCAAATATTTTGTGTAGCTTAGTGGTGTTGAGCTCATTCTCTAAAAGCAAAGGTTTCTAGGTTTGAGTCTTAACATGACCTTTTGGTCGAAATTATATTATTTTATGCCACATCACACAATCTGACATGGCAAATTCAACGCCACATGGACAAATTTAACGGAAAAAGTTAACGGTGTTAAATATTGTCCTTAATTGTTCTAAATCTTAAAGTACAGGGATTAAATTGAACAAAAATTAAGGTACAGGAATTAAATTGAACAAAATTAAGGTAACAGGGATTAAAATTGAACAAAATGCTACAGTACAGGGACCTAACGGGTACTTTGTCCTAGTTTCTGACTTTCCACCTCCCACTCCATGCATGGATTCATCAACGAAAAAGTAGTCTCTTCCTTACTTCCAAGTTGTAGTTCAAATTCAAAGTTATATTTTAATCCTTGAATAGGTCAACATAAATTGCATTAAAAATTTTCTTAAATACACACAGTGGTAGGACGAACATAACAACAATATAATGGCTTCCCTCTAATTTTTAATTTACCTTAGCTTTTTCCCTTTTCTTTCTACGTGCACCATAAAATGGTGGTGGAGTTTAGGAGTTTCATTATGGTTGATAAGATAAAGTTTCAAACCACGAATATCTATTTCTTCTCGCTAAGTTGTCGTGCATGTAGTAGATATTGAAAATTTGACAAACTAATAAATAATATTGTTAACCGTGGATCTACTTACAGATTGCTCAGAATTGAGGAGTGCAATATAATACTATCAAACTCTTCAATTATCTTGTCCTACGTTGGGGTTATTACAAACCAATGTAGGACACTTGTCGTTTATTTAATTATTGCTCCGTTGAATTTTATTCCTAGAAAATAATTTGCTTATTAGCTCAGTTGGTTAGAAGTTTTGTGTTTAAAACGTAAAGGTCGCAGGTTCGAGACCTGCTTGGGCCAAAATTATATTTTGCCACCACCCAACATTACGGGGCCTTGAAGTTTCACACTTTACATTTTGGCCCCTAACAATTTTACATTCGCCCCTGAAATATACACTTCTAAAAACTTCAGCCTTAATGTACTAGGTCATGTTTCAATTCCATCCTCGTGCATTCTCTTTAGAATATGTTGTTTTACAACATATAAAAATTAGAACCAAGTCTTCAAAAGAAAAAAAATAAAAAAAATTAGAACCAAGTTTAATGATGAATACTCTCACAGAGTAAATGGTTCTTTTGCACAAGTCAAGATCAAATCATGCTTGGTCGTTATAATACCGTAGCTAGTTATACAAAACTTTGCAAAACTGTAAACACAAAAATGTAAACTTTGTATATAATTCACAAAATCTGTTTACAGCGTGTGTATAATTCAATGCAGATACAAAATTTCTGTTTAGTCCTCTGATTTCTTCACTGACGTTATCTATGGAAGTGCCTCCGGGATTCCAAATAGCGTAGCCTCCGGGATTTAAGTGGCGCGTGCTCCGGGATTTTAAGTGGCGTAGCTTTTCCGGGATCTAAGTGGCGTGACTTCCAACAACTGAGCGTCAAGAATTTTAGAAGTAATCAGCCCTGCAATGGATTCAAAATTGCCTGCAAATCAACAAAAAATGCGTTCCAACGTATCAAAGCGTTCTTCAAAATGCGTTATCTATTGAAGTGCTCCGGATTCAAATAGCGTAGCCTCCGAGATTTAAACGGCGTAGCTTCCGGGATTCAAACGGCGTGATCTTCAACAGCAAACGTCAAGCTCCGAAGCAATAAACCTCTGCAAAACATCAAATTAAAGCTCCTGCAATGGCTTCAAGTTGCCTTCAAAAGGCTCCAAGATCTTCAAAGTACCTACAAAAAGGCTTCAAGTTTCTTCAAGATCTTTAAAACCTGCAAAAAATGCCTTCAATGCCTTTAATTCTTCCAGATCTTCAAATGCCTTCAAAGAGCTCATCCAAATCTTCAAAGCCTCAAGTTGTCAGCGTATCCTTCAATGTCTTTCAAGCTCTCAAGTCTTCAAAGTTGTTCCTCAATTGTATTTAGGGTGTGATTTGAAAGAAGGAATTGAAATGAGGCTTCTATTTTATAGTGAAAGTTTGTAACTAAAATCCCTCCAACAAACTCCACTAATATTTATTTAATTAAAATTAATTAATTATCTACTAAAATGAACCCTTGCCAAAATCCAAGTCTAGGTTCCATTATTCTATCATCTAATTCAAATTCATTATTATAATTATCTAAATTCAAATATAATAAAATTATATTATATTTAAATATAAATTATAATTATAATTTCAATTATGAAATGGCTTTGACCAAATTAATTAATTAATTCAATAGCCCAAATCAAAATTTAACTTGGACTAATTAAATTAATTTAAATTATATAGCCCCAATTAATAATAAATTGGACTAATGGAATTAACCCTGAAATTGGGCTTGGATAATGATTTATCGTCCACTTGTCCGGCTTCAAATTTTGTGTGTCTACAAATTGCCCTCGAGACTTTCTTGGACATGCCACTTGAGAGCATACACTGCTTGAAAGTATGTAGTGCATGGAAGTCTCGAAACTATAAGGCCATTTCAACTCGTGCCAAGGAGCCTTGTGGGATATGAGGCAGTTTCGACTCATGCCGGGGAGCCTTGAATTTGACTCATTCCCGGGGAGTCTTGAAATTATATGAGGCAGTTTTGACTCGTGCCGGGGAGTCTTTAAGGAATATGATGCGTTTTCAATTCACATTGAGGAAGCTTGAAGAATATTTCCTCCATCTCATATTGTGGTATAATGTGTTGAGGCACATTCTTCTCTAGCATATGGGCTGATTAGAGGAATTTTCATCTTCACTCCTTGGTTAGTTGGAGTAATATGGAACCACTTCGGCACGTAATCCGCCAATGTGACTGGAACTCGTGCTTTTATTATGGTGGCTGCAAGTCCTCCCATCTATAGGGCCCTTTACCGTTTTCTTCTTAACCCACCTTTTCATAGCTTGCTTAGGCGGTCGTGTTGCAGCACAAACTTGGTGTTTCTTAGCATGCTTAATACCAAGTCGAGTACCATACTCGGGTTTGGTATCATAAGACTTGATGTTAAGAGGAAATATACACTTGTGTTGTTTTCTATTTCCCTTCACATTGTTTCTTCTCAATGAGTAGCGAAGTAGATTTACCGCATGAGATGGAAACTTGATTAGCACTTGCCCTGTGGCATCTACAAGTTCATTCTCCATCTCGAGCTAACTTCATTAACTTTATGCCTTAAAGACAAAGCAATTTTTCAATTGGAGTCCGACAAGCCTATGAAACTTGCAATAACTCGGATGATCCACCAATTGAATGCCTCGTGTGGTCGCTCATTTCTGGAAAATCAACGAGATTTGGTGTTTCAATAGCTCATCAACACATATGTGGGTGAGCATCGAATCCAAGGAAATGGATAACCTCTTGTTTTGTCTTCTCCCTGAAAGAAGCCTTCTACTACCCGCGTAATGATCCTAGAAAGCACCCTTTGACTCATTTAGTAGCTTCAGTGAATATCCTAGCTGGTTGAATATTCACATGCATAGCGTCCATGCTTTATATTTTCTTAAAGCTTGCCGCGATTTTCAACGTCATCATGACTCTTGCCCCATTGTAGAAGCTTTGAATGGGTATGTTTTGTTCACCATTAGCTGTTATGCTTAACTCCATATCGTGGGCACGACTAGATAATTCCTCAAAAGTCTTAGGCTTGAGCCCTTGGAGGATGTAGGAGAGCTCGAAGTGCATGCCTTGGATGCACATTTCAATCGCGAAGCTCTGTGATATCTTTTCCTTGCAACTCAAGCATAACTCCCTCCATCTTTCAATGTAAAGAAGTCGGCTTTTCACCACTCCTTTGGCGAGTGGTTGAGTTCTTAAGAAGCTGACGGTTCTTCTTGTGCTGTAGAAGCGGGTAAAATTCAAAGAACTCAGCGCTCATTTGTGCATGCGCAGCTATCAATGCGCTGGCTCCAAGTGGTTGTCCAATTGAGGCGTCCTCAAATGATCGGACGAAACTGCTTGACAAAGAATGTCTCCATAGTGTCCGCGTCGTTGCATGTTTCCACGGAGTGGGCGAATGTGTTGTCTGATTGCTTTTCCATCGAATTTTGAAATGCTGGAGGTTGGATTCCCAAAAAAATGGGCATCTTCAACTCCTCCTTCTTTGGGTGTAGGCTTGGTGTTAAGTGGTAATGAAGGTTTTTCCCTTCGGAGTTTTCTTTGATAGCTCCATGATGAACGTCAAAGCCGACTTCCTGGTCCATGCCCTTGTGACTTGGAATGTCCTGTGAACTTGGTATGTGCGAGTTGATTCCTCGTGCTATGTAGTTCTCCAATGAAAGTTGGTGAGTGCGGACTTTCTCCTGACTGGCTGTTTTCGGCCGCTGTTTCCACATTCCTTGTGCTCTGACTTTTTTCAGCTCAGTCGTTGATTCTCTTTTTTGGTTTTTGAAAAAGGAGGGTGGTGATCCTTCAAAGTGCCTTGTGATGTTGCAAGCTGGTCCTTAGTGTCGGCGTTGTTGTTCATACGGCCATACTGTTGATGCGGTGCCTTCTGGGTGCCTTCCACCATGTTAGCGAGGCGAATGTCCGGTGACGAGCCCCTCGTGTTGCGTTTCCTTTTTGAGGATGTTGGATACCGCTACAAGCACTCCTTTCCGGATGTTGGATTCCCAATATCGGTGTTCTTTCAGAGTGTTGGGATCTCGTCCAGTTGCTCCTTTTGGGGTGTGAACTTCTCGCTATTAGCCGCTCCTTCTGAGGTGATGATTCTCCGTTTCGCGTTTTTCGAAAGATGTCAGCTCCCGCTGTGCTGCTCTTTCGAAGGAGCTGCTTCCGTATCTGTTGCTCCTTTCGAAAGATGGTGTATCTGATAATAGATTCCTCGTACGGTAAAGGGGCCGGTTTTCGGAGTTTTGCTCAACGATGGAACTTGATAGGCTCGGCGGTTCGCATTCCTAGTCCTTGCACGGCTCTGGTTAATGGTGGTTTCGGTATCTGGTTGCTTCAACCAGTTTTGATGAGACTTGGTAGGGTTGGGCTAAGATTCTTGCTCGAGTTCTTGCCGCCTTACGGTGTAGAGAGTTGATTTGCTGAATGTAGATGAAGTGAAGAGAGGAGAGGCGAGCTATTCCCTTGGGGTGCAAATCTGTAACACAAAATGTAATTTGCACTCATATACTTCAAAACTCTGTTTACGGCGTGTGTTAATTCAATGCGGTAAAATCTCTGTCTAGTCTCTGATTTCTCTCACTGCGTTTATCGTAATGGAGTGCCTCGGGAAAAAGCGTAGCCTCCGGGATTTAAGTGGCGCGGTGCCTCCGGGGATTTAGTGCGTAGCTCCGGTCTAAGTGGACCGTGACTTCTCAACACATGGCGTCAGGGATTTAGAACGTATTCGCTGCATGGAGTCAATTGCTGAAAATCACAAACATCGTTCAGTCCTCAGCGTCTTCAATGCGTTTTCTTTTGAGTGCCTCAGGTTAATGGTAGCCTCGCGTTTAAAACGGCGTCGTTCGGGATTCAAAAAACGTCGTGATCTTCACGCACGTCAAGGCTCGAAGCATAACTTGCAAACATCAATTACAGTTTCAATGGTTCAAGTTGCTTAAAAGGTCCAAGTCTTCAGTACCTACAAAGGCTTAGTTTTTCAAGTCTTTGAACTGCAAAAAAATTGCCTTCATGCTTTAAATTTTTCCGATCTTCCCAAATGTTCAAAAAGAGCTCTCAGATCTCAAGCCTTCAAGTTGTGAGCTTTCTTCAATGTCTTCAAGCTCTCAAAGTCTTCAAAGTTGTTCTCAAAATGTATTTAAAAAAGGTGTTGATTTGAAGAATGGAATTGGCTCTATTTATAGTGAAGTTTGTCACTAAATCCTCACCAAACTCACTAATATTTTATTTTAAAAGTTAATAATTTATTACTAAAATGACCCTTGCAAAATAGTTAGGTTCAAATTATTCTATCATGATAATTCAACTTCAAATCTTTAATTATCTAATTTCAATAATATAAATTTATTTTAAATCTATATTATAATTTATTCATTAATGAAAATGGCTTGGCCATTCTTATTTAATTAATCGCCAATCAACCTTATTGGACTATTAAATTAATTTACTTCCATATTCCAATAATATTATTGGATTAATGGTTAACCCTGAAATTGGGCTTGATAATGATTTAATCGGTCCACTTGTCGGCTTCAAATTTTCTGTGTCTACAGCAACCAACATTGATGTTCTTTGCCCTTAAGCACCCCGCATCACCCCGGTGGTTGGCCCCTAGTTTGCCGCACCAAAATGCCATGTCCCTCAATTGTCCCCAAGCCTCCAATTACTTCAACAAAGGGCGTAGTGTTTCAGGTTGAATTCAAGACTTGTACTAATTATCTTGTCAATATATTACAATAAAAATTAAATAATAATAATAATAATAATAATAATATAATAATAATTAAATGTTTTTTTTTTCAAAAAAGCTTGTGGTCAAGCTTTAATTTTCATAATAATAGTTTATTGAAAATTAAATATTTTAAATTTTTTAAAAAGCTTGTTGGTAAAGCTTTAAATTTTAAAATAATATTATCATAATATAATTATAACAATTATTATTATTAAAATTAAAATATTTAAAAAAAAAACTTGGTTACCAATCGCCATGGCATCACCAACCAAGTTTTTTTTAAGAGAAAAAAAATTAATAATTTCATTAAATTATATTATTTTATTATTATTATTATTATATATATTAATTATTATTATTATTTATATTATTATTATCATTATTCATTATATTTCATTATCATTTCATTGATCATTAATTTCATTCCATTTCATTACATTTCTATCATATTCAGTATAAAATATGAATGTGGCATTACAAATCACCTCAACTTCAGGAACCTTCTAGTTCAAGAACAGTTGCCAGGTAGGAACAACATTTTTTGCTATCCTCTTTGGAAGTTCAATCTGATGCCGGGTGACCCCTTATCGTGGCAAGAAGACCTTCACGATAATTGCGAGAGAATCAAAGACCGTGGATTTGCTTGTTTGGCAGTGGATTTGTTGATTTGCTGTGAAGATGATGCATCAATTTGGA